>JAKSYS010000091.1:0-126784 GCA_022925895.1 Fragilaria crotonensis
TAAACAGGAAGTTATTCTTCGAGTCGTGCGCAGAAATCCGCGTTCTCGAGCACGCTGTTGTAAACAACAAACTACAAACTCAAGGAAATGCATGAGTAGAGAGAAGGCAGCACATCGACTTGACAGTAAAACATACGCATCGCCCCAGCACCCAACTTCTCAATCACTTGAGTACAAAAACACAAGCGTCCTTCAACGACCGACTCAGACCATTCGTTATTTGACAAAAAGAATCGCAATTCAGAAAAACAACGACAGAATTACTGAATTAGAATCAAAAATTTAAAGGGATGAAAGGTACGACGCTGCTGAGGTTGGTGCCTTCTTTGCTGGAGTAGCAGCGGCAGCTGCCATAATTGATGGGTTTCCACCCATCTGACCAGTTGCATGTCCGAATCCAGAAAACAACGGACCGACAGGCGCAGGAGCAGGCGCGGCAGCAGCCGGAGTAGGAGACACATACGACTTCCCAATAAGAGATGGATTTCCTCCCATCTGACCAGTGGCGTGGCCAAAGCCTGAGAAGATCGGCTCAGCCTTGGCGACTGGAGCTGGGGCAGGCGTTGCCACCGCGCTCGCTTGACCAGTCACGTGACCGAAGCCTGAGAATCCAGGAATGCCACCAGTACTTGGTGCAGCGGCAGGGGCGATCGGCTTATATCCAGCAAGGGCGTGGCCTTGAAGGGCGGTGGACTATCGGGGAAACACATGGGAGGATAGTCAAAGTTAGAAAGGAGCGCCTACGGTGAGGTGATGTTCATTGCTGTGAGAAGCGGAAACTTACGCGAACCAGTGTGGTGACAGGAGTGAAAGCAGAGATAGCAACGACAGATGTAGCAACGACGGTAGCTGTGAACTTCATTTTGTTTCTTATTTGTTTTTGTTTGTTAGATGAACGACGGCGTGAGGCTGAAATCGTGAACAGAGATTGTGAGACCGGAGAAGGTGCTAAACTTGATGTGTCTACTCAAAGCGAGTACAGAGTACAGAGTACTACGAGTACTACTACTAGCTACCGGTAGTGCTAAAGCACTGAGTATAAGAGCGATGCCTGTGACCTGCTGCTTGTGCATAATATGTTTCACAGAGGATCACGGATGGCACACATTAGGACATTCGCAAGTTGTGAACGTCAACTTCAATGTGCCGTCGTCATCGCTTCCTGGTGTGGGATTCTACGAAGGACAGATTTCAGATCCGGCGATGAGAACTGTCTGTTCTGCGGGTGGGATGTGCATGCGTCATGACTTCCTCAGACGTCATCCATGTTTTGTAGAAACCTACGTGAAATACGGAAGTGCTTACGTCAACAATCCGTTGATTCTAATGAAACGTCAGCAAAAGGTGCCATGCCGACGTCAACCTTTCGTCATCCTGGAGTCTGTTTGATCGTCAAGGACCAGACGGAAATGCCCAGGTTTGCCTATCCAACATTCTCACAATTTCAATTCAAATCCTCATACACGCACCGCTCTCCATCTACCAAACAAGAAACAAAATGAAGTTCACAGCTACCGTCGTTGCTACATCTGTCGTTGCTATCTCTGCTTTCACTCCTGTCACCACACTGGTTCGCGTAAGTTTCCGCTTCTCACAGCAATGAACATCACCTCACCGTAGGCGCTCCTTTCTAACTTTGACTATCCTCCCATGTGTTTCCCCGATAGTCCACCGCCCTTCAAGGCCACGTCCTTGCTGGATATAAGCCGATCGCCCCTGCCGCTGCACCAAGTACTGGTGGCATTCCTGGATTCTCAGGCTTCGGTCACGTGACTGGTCAAGCGAGCGCGGTGGCAACGCCTGCCCCAGCTCCAGTCGCCAAGGCTGAGCCGATCTTCTCAGGCTTTGGCCACGCCACTGGTCAGATGGGAGGAAATCCATCTCTTATTGGGAAGTCGTATGTGTCTCCTACTCCGGCTGCTGCCGCTCCTGCTCCTGCGCCTGTCGGTCCGTTGTTTTCTGGATTCGGACATGCAACTGGTCAGATGGGTGGAAACCCATCAATTATGGCAGCTGCCGCTGCTACTCCAGCAAAGAAGGCACCAACCTCAGCAGCGTCATACCTATCATCCCTTTAATTGGTGTTCTAGTTGTATGTGAGCTAGATGAATTACCGTACTATAGGATATTTGAGATGGGGCTCTAATTGCAGTTCTATATTTTGCTTTAGCGTCGATACATCCACTGATTGTGCAGAATCTATATAAACTCGCTTACCAATGTTGACTTCTGTAGAATGAATCTGTTTATGAAGGGAATTACTACTTTGAAGTCAGAAAACTTTCAAGATCGTCAAGGTCATCATCATCAAAGTCAAAGTCGTCAACGTCCTCTTCTCTTTCCCCAGCTCCACTGGATGCCAAAAACGCATCTACATCTTCATCCATGTCGAGATCTGCATCAGCAAGGAGGGTGGCTGCTTCGTCAACAGCAACGGAGTCTGGTTTCTCGAGAGAGTTTGACGCTGCTTCAGGCTCAATTCGCGTAGTGTCTGCCTTTTCCACAACTGAGATGCCAGGCACGACTTCCTCCTCGAATAGCTGTGTAGCTCCAGCGACATCGTCCTGCAAGTCGGGAGAGGCTTCGAACCTGATCTCCTCAGTAGGCATTCGTCGCGGCTTCCGAACAGCTACTGGAGAGTCATTGTCGATTGCGTTGAGTGCATCCATGAGCTCGTCTCGCTCTTTTGGTTCGTTTGCTTCGTGAAGTTTTTCTGGTTCCTGCTCTATTGCGTTGGGTAGCATGAAATCGAAGTCTCCTCCAATACTGAAGGTTGGGAGGGCACTCTTTGTTGTGGGTTCTGAACTTGCTTGGTCGTCAGCGTCTGTTTCTTCATTTTTCGCTTTTTCGCCGAAATGACGTCTCCTCCCTACTGTAGGGCCGAAGAACTGATCTCCTGAGACTTGGTCGTCTTGCGGCAGCTGAGCATGCTCTTGACGCCGGGCAGCAATAACGTCCCAGAAACGAGAATCGCGATGCAGCATGCTGTCATATGCAGATGCTGTGACAGTCGCTCCATGACCATCGCCAGTTTTCGGCGGAAGTGCCGCAACATCGGCTCCAGCCATGGTTCCGCGTTCACGGCGTTGAGAGGCTTCGTTCTGGGATTCGGTCTCGTTAAGTGATTCAGCAGCACTTGCAACGGCATCGGCCTTACCTGATAAGTGTTTACTAGCCATTTCAGGACCGCACGGTTCAAAGATGAGATCCATGAAGAAATCGTCAGGGAAGCGCTTGTCTGTGCAAGCACCATCCAGCTGTTCTTTGGTCAAACGCATGACATTAGGTGGGACATAACCTGTATGGAATGCTGCTCGAAACATGCTGACGCGCTGCCCTTGTGCTGTTAGGTGACGGCATCGAACCAAAATATCACCCTGAATTACGTTCTCAATATGGAATGAAAGTGCCCCATCGGCCACTTGACAGAAGGGGAGCTCATCCTTGCGCTGGTTGTAATGCAAGGCAGCTGCTGTCGTAAAGACCAGCTGACCAGCTTTAAAGATTTGGAGATACGGTGCGCATCCCATGAGGAGATGGT
Source organism: Fragilaria crotonensis (assembly GCA_022925895.1). Classification (NCBI taxonomy): domain Eukaryota; phylum Bacillariophyta; class Fragilariophyceae; order Fragilariales; family Fragilariaceae; genus Fragilaria; species Fragilaria crotonensis. Next base: position 3,542 of record JAKSYS010000091.1, read on the forward strand.
CTGCATTGTAATCATCGCCGGCGTCATCTGGAGGAGGTGGTAAGTTATCACGAGGGGGTCCTTTCGCAAACTAAGACACAAGGTTGGGTCAGACTCGGGTTAAATAAAACGCGCAAGATAACGTGATCTATTGAAGTCACTTACTCTTGGAGCCTCACTCATAATAATACGCTTCAACACAAGCGGTGGCTGACTCGGTCGTACACCATCCAGCATGTTAGCAAAGTACTGCACATACCGACGTTGAGATGGAATAGTCAAGTCGTTCGTGGGACAACGTTTGCACTTGGCAATGTAATCCAATGCTTGATGGACATCGCGAAACCCAGCCTCGCCCATCCAACAAAGAAAGGCTGCCACGACAGTGGACGTGCGACCCTTTCCCGTCAAACAGTGAACCACTGCCACGTTCCGCTCGTCCGCCTTTAACCAGCTTTCCATGGAAATGAGCAACTTCAACAAGAGTCCCAGCGGAGGAGAGGGAGAGCCAGGAAAACTGAACAACAGCACTTGATCATCCAATATGGAAAGATCATATTCCACTTCACTCAGATTCCATACCATGTATCGACCGCCATGTCGTTTGTGGAGAAGGTGACCAATAGCAGCGAGTTTTCGGGCGGGAGTAATGCTTCCATCTACTGTTGACTGCATGGCAGGATGCGACAGAGTGATGATGCGATCGGTGATGTACACTACTTCCGCATCTCGCAATGCCTCCACATCGAGTGGCAGGGATGGGTCTCGTCGTCGAGGACGATCGGGATCACTTAGGCGAGCTGCAATACGATATTGTTCTTTTTCAACCACCTCTCTAGCTTCCTGCACGACTTGTTTTGTCGCCTCCAACATAGATCCCCATCCTTTCTTCAAAATATCTCCGAGTTGTTCTGGCTGCTGCTCGTTTTCGCTACCCTTCTCGACAGGCTCTGGTTTTTTCGCAATGATTTGAGCATGCTTGGTGATACTGTCTCCAGTCTTCTCAAGACTCTCCTGCACACTCTTGGCGATCTCACTTGACATCAATGATTTCCACATGATTGAATGAAGTTTCGATTCAGAGAAGTGAACGAGATCGACAAGATGTTAGCGACGAATGTCTGTCACAATGAGGAGACTCGTGTTGTGCTTGCGTTCAATATAGCTAATAACAACCGGTAGATTCCCGTCGCAAGTGCTTAAACCTGTAAGCACAGACTCGGCCAGACTTCCCAGCGCGCAAAGCTGATGATGAGACAGAGATGACCCAAAACTGAAGAACACGCCCACACCAAACCCCAAAGCGGACGAATTTTGATGAAAATTGGAGACGGCGAGCGGCGAGCAGCGAGAGCTGCGAGGTTTTTAGGCGTATGTCTTATTAGAGTGTGGAGTGTGGGGTGTTCTTGCCGTGAAGGCGGAATACGGTTTTGAGCACTGTACAGATGCTACTGTGCACCAGCACTCGGAGCTCGGCGGTCCGCTCTCGGAGCATCATAGTGTAATCTGTGTAATGTGTAATGTATGCATAGTACGACCAGAAATCGGAGTACTCCGGAGTACATGTGAATACCTGGTACTAGTACCATGATTCAAGATGCGCAGAGTACGGGATACGACGGTACGGTATGCGCATACATGGATGAAAGCTTACTTATCGATCTATCCCATGATTATACGTTACTAGCATATCGTTGCACCGTTACCGCTCTTAGTACGCCCAACTTAACTCAGTTTATCAGACCCACATCGCTCTTGACAATGGCAAACGATGCCATGACATGCCTCCGATGGTAGTGACATGCGCTTAGGCAAGTACGGCTGTGGTAATTCGCCTGTGTCATGCGTTCCGCCCATTAAGTCTGCGCATGCGTATCACCACCATGAATTTATCCCCCTAAATCAGTGATCCTTAACACGTATGATGGTACGTGTGGCCTGAAGCGGAATGAGGTGATCATTCAATCCCCATTCGATTGTCGGATCGACCCGACATGCAGTTGATGGATCGAAAGTATCCATTCTCCGATCCGTACCATCGCGGATGATCGATTCAAATACCGTCCGTTTGGCGAAAGTATTATGATATATAATACTGATTAACGAGTATACGGTACAAACGCGCCTAGTGCATACGATAGTACGGAAAACTACACTAGCACTGGCGTAGACGTGTCTACCGTTGAACGTATCCTTCTGGGATAAATAAACCCTGAGTTCCAAAACGAATATCTTTGCTTACTTCTTTTCGTACCCGACCTCTTCGAGCTTCACGAACAGAACATGGATATTCCTGTCATGCGCGCGGCGATGGTCCGCATCGGATTCTCCGAGCAAGCTGCTCAGGCGCTTGTTGAGGATCAAGGGATTGCCACCCTAGAGGAGATCAGACTCCTGTCTGATGACGAGATCGAAAGTCTCTGCAAGGTGATCCGTAGACCGGGAGGAACGATTCCTCCACCCGCTGGGGCTGCTGCTGGTGCAGCGCAGGTCCAGAACCCTGGCGTCCAAGTAAACCTGCGGGCTGAGCTGAACCTCAAGCTCCTGTCGTTCTACTTACGCCATCAGGTGCGGGTTAGCCGTACGGTCGCTGTGGCTAGTGTCACTCTTGATAACATCCGCAGCATTCGAGAACTCCGTGAGTTCGAGTCGACTTATAAGAATCCGGACGACCTCCCGACCATTAACCCCAAAGATTGGCCCAAAACCATGGAAGCCATCGATGAATACCTCCGTTCAGTCCTTGGGGAACGTAAGATTCCGCTCGCTTACGTTATTCGCAAGAATGAGGACATCGCACCCGATACCGAAACCTTCCCGACTGTTCAGGATGAGATGATCGGGAGAGCTCCGCATTTTTCGATCAATGCCGAAGGAGTCAGGGTACCTGATCCTGTCTACCTGGTTAACCGCGAGAAGGTTTGGGACATAGTTTCCCGCATTACTCGAAAGGAAGCGGCATGGACGTATGTCAAACCAGCCCAGAAAACGCGGGATGGCCGGTTGGCCTACCAAGGCATCTACGGCCATTACCTAGGGCCGCAACACGTTGATAATATGGCCACGATGGCCGAAGACAAGTTGAAGAACACTGTCTACAATGGCGAGCAGCGCCGTTGGGACTTCGAGAAATATGTCAACGTTCACAAGCAGCAGCACTCGGTGTTGGAAGGCTTGACGGAGCATGGACATGTGGGTATCGACCCACGCTCGAAAGTTCGTTACCTGCTTGACGGGATCAAAACCGACAAATTCGACGCCGTCAAGACCCGTATCATGTCAGAAGAACGACTTCGCTCCGATTTCGACGGATGCGTGACACTGTACCAGGACTACATCCGTCAGACCTCTAAGACCAAGTCGAACCCAACGGTTAACATCTCCGCGATGAAGACCGGCGGAAAACGCAAGTTCGATACGGTTGAAGATCGATACTACACAAAAGATGAATATGCGTCGCTCACGCCTGAGCAGAAAAAGGATCTTGCGTCTAAGCGCCTTAAACGAGGCCATAAACCAGGCGCAAAAGATAGCAAGGTCACGAAAGGCAAGGGCGGCGACAACAACCCGAAGCCGAAAGAAGTCATTAAGAACCTCCGTGCTGTCAATCGCCAGATGTCCCAATTGGCAAAGCAAATGAAGAAGACCTCCGTTGCCGACGATGACAGCTCTGGTCTCTTTTCTAAAAGCACCGCCTCGTCAGCCGGCGACCAAAAGAAGGCTAAGGCGGGTGCGAACCGAACGAACGCAGCGCTTACGCGCCAGAAGAAAGTCTCCATCGATGAGTCCAAGAAGTGACGCTGTGCGTGCTTGGCCGTACTCAGGACGCTGGGGTCGGTTGATGTGTCCGTTGCACATGAATCGTCAACTGACCTTGACTCACACGCCGACCAGTGTGCCGTAGGCAGTAACTGCTTAGTAGTCCACGACTACGATCGTCCTATCAATGTGTCGGGTTATAACCCGTCAGGTCCCGTCGCCAAGGACCTTAAAACTGTTTCCGCGGCGCTCGCGTACGATGACCCAGTTTCTGGCGAAACGGTTATCCTCATGGTCCATCAGGCGATCCATATCCCTGACATCGCTCACAATCTCCTTTCAACGATGCAGCTCAGACTTAATGACGTTCTTGTAAACGACGTTCCTCGTTTCTTAACTGACACAGTTACTGACCTGACCCATTCTTTGGTGATTCCAACCGATGCTACGGACGTCCCATACGTGATTCCCCTTTCGCTCCGTGGGATTACTTCGACTTTCCCAACTCGCAGACCGACCACCACAGAGTACGAAACCCTCCCACACATTACTCTGACAGACCCGGATCTTCCGTGGGACCCGCACGACACAACATTTGCCCAACAAGAGGACGCGCTCACGAACTACCTGTCGGAAACAGGGGACCGCATCGGAGCATCGCCACCGTCCCGCCGACTTTGCTCGGTTTCCAACATGCATTCGTTCGCCAGCGATTTGCAGCGTGGACTCGACGCCCCGAGTATGTCCTTATCAGGAACCTCGCCAACGTTCGAGATCCATTCATTCGCCCGTTCCATTGCATCCCTTCGTTCCTCGGCGACAGGAAAGCAATTGGATCCCCAACTCTTGGCACGGAATTGGGGAATTGACATAACGACCGCAAGGCGGACCGTAAACGTCACGACCCAACGCGGCATACGCACGGTATTGCACCCAACACTGTCTCGTCGGTTCCGTACAAACGACCGTCAATTACGGTACCGGCGATTGCCGATTGATTGTTTTACTGACACACTCATCTCTAACACTACCTCACGGCGAAACAATAAATACGCACAGGTATTTGCAACATCTGACGGTTGGTGTAGAGCATACCCCATGTCGAAGAAATCGCTCGCACATGAGGGGCTCTCCTATTGTTCCAACGTGAAGGTGTTCCCAACGTAATGGTAATGGATGGCGCTAGGGAGCAGACGATGGGTTTGTTCCGGAAGAAATGCCGCGAGGTCGGAACCCGAGTGCGACAGACAGAGCCTCACACACCCTGGTCGAATGCGGCCGAAGCGGCAATTCGAGAACTGAAAAAGGGCGTTGGAAGGCAGATGGTCCGCTCCGGCGCGCCCAAACGTCTTTGGGATGACTGCCTGGAACGAGAAGCTTACGTCAGATCTTTGACAGCGCACGATTTTACAAACTCGACGGGCAAGTGCCCGAGACCGTTGTCAGCGGCGAAACCGCTGACATATCACCATTCGCCCTATTCAAGTGGTATGAGTGGGTGATGTTCCGAGACACGTCTGTGACGTATCCGGACGACGCAATGGTATTAGGCCGCGACCTCGGCCCTGCCATCGACATTGGTCCGGCTATGACCAGGAAGGTCCTTAAACAGAACGGACAGGTCGTTTACCGGTCAACCGTCCGATCGCTCACGCCGGATGAGTTGGCCGACGAATCGACAAAGAAGAAGAGGGAAGAGTTTACGGAAAAGGTGAACGCAGTTTTAGGGGACGGTTTCAAATATGAGGATTTTGCGTCGGACCCGGAATTGGTTGACCTTGACACCCCACTTCTCAAATTATGCCGACGACGACGACGGCGAGATGCCTCAAGTCCCCGATGCTGACGACGAACCCGATGCCGACACACACGATCAGTATGTCGGGGCTGAGGTGACACTCCCGCTCGGTGACAAGATGTTAAGCGCGAAAGTTCGAAAAGGAAACGCGCGATCGACGGGAGCCTCGTCGGAAAGGCAAACTCGAACCCCATCCTTGATACTCGAACTTACGAAGTCGAATTCGCTGACGGCCAAACAGCGGAACTATCAGCCAACGTCATCGCGCAGAATATGTACGCGATGTGCGACTTGGAGGGCAACCAGTTTCTCCTTTAAAGGGGATCGTTGATCACCGTAAAGACGGATCTGCGATCGAACGCGCAGATATGTTCGTCCAACGAGGATCGAATCGTCACTATCGAAAACAACCAAGGGTTGGCAACTATGTGTCGAGTGGAAGGATGGGAGCACATCATGGGAGCGGCTCGCTGACCTGAAGGAATCCAATCCGGTCGAGCTGGCCGATTACGCGATTGCCCATGGAATCGAGAATGAACCCGCCTTCGCGTGGTGGGTACCCTTCACGATAAAGCGACGCGATCGGATTATCGCGGCGGTTAACAACCGATACCATAAGCGAACGCACAAATTCGGACTCGAGGTCCCGAAGACATACGACGACTGCATTCGCATTGACCGCGAAAACGGTAATACCTTATGGCAGGATGCCATACGGAAAGAGATGACTAAGGTTCAGGTTGCTTTTCAAGTCCTGAACGGTGACTCAGAACCGCCTCCTACGTATCAGGAGATTCGCTGCCATCTCGTTTTTGATATCAAGATGGAAGACTTTCAGCGGAAAGCCCGCTTGGTGGCCGGTGGACACATGACTACGTCACCACCTGCATACGTAACGTATGCAAGCGTCGTCTCAAGGGAGTCAGTGCGCATAGCGCTAACGCTGGCTGCTCTTAATGACCTAGAGGTGAAGACTGCCGATATTGAGAATGCCTATTTAACGGCGCCTGTAGGTGAGAAGATATGGTGTCGGCTCGGTCCGGAGTTTGGGGCTGACGCCGGCAAGAAGGCAATAATAGTTCGGGCGCTGTACGGTCTGAAGTCTGCTGGTGCCTCATTCCGAAACCATCTTGCTGATTGCATGCGGCATTTGGGTTGGGAGTCATGCATGGCAGATCCGGACGTATGGCTCAAACCTGAACTGCGACCAGACGACGGCTACAAGTATTACGCATACTGTTTGCTGTACGTGGACGACATTCTTGTTGTTCACCATAATGGAGTTCGGGCTCTAAATGAAATCGATCATTTCTTTAAGACAAAACCCGGCTCGATACGTGACCCTGAATACTATTTAGGGGCTAAGCTGCGTACGACAACGTTGCCAAATGGGGTACGTTGCTGGGCAATGAGCTCAAGCAAGTACATCCAGGCTGCGGTACGCAATGTCAAGGAGTTTCACGACACGAACTTCCCGTCTCGACATTGGTCGAAGCGTGCAAAGGGACCGTTCCCTCTAAGTTATGCCCCAGAACTCGATGTTAGCCCAGTGTTGGGTGACGGTCATGCATCGTTCTATCAGACTCAAATCGGAGTTCTACGATGGTGCGTGGAGTTGGGGCGCGTCGATATCATCACTGAGGTTTCGGAGCTCGCGTCATACTTGACTCAACCTCGTGAGGGACACTTGGACGCAGTGTTCCACATCTTTAACTATCTGGACAAGAAGCATAATGCGAGAATTGTCTTTGATCCGACTTATCCGGTCGTCGACATGTCCTCGTTTAAGGAATGCGACTGGCGACAATACTACGGAAACGTTAAGGAGGCGATACCGCCTAATGCGCCGGAGCCACGTGGGAAAGAGGTTGATCTCCGACTCTTCGTGGACTCTGATCATGCTGGTGACCAACGGACGCGACGGTCGCGAACAGGATTCATTATTTACATGAATATGTCACCCATTACGTGGTTCTCAAAGAAGCAGTCTACGATTGAGACCAGCGTTTTTGGTGCTGAATTCGTGGCAATGAAACAAGGCATGGAAACGCTCCGAGGGCTTCGCTATAAGCTTCGGATGATGGGAGTGCATCTCTCTGGCCCCTCATTCATATACGGGGACAATATGTCTGTGATTCACAATACTCAGCGACCAGAATCCACATTAAAGAAGAAGTCGAACTCGGTGTGTTATCACGCGGTTCGCGAAGCGGTTGCGATGGGTGAATGCCTGACTGGGCACGTATCATCTCACGACAATCCTGCAGATATTTGTACAAAGATCATTCCCGGTGGTCAGAAGCGTGACCATCTTGTGGGCCTGATTTTATACGACCTTGTAGATCATCGTTGATAACCCCCTCACTGAGGTTCGAAGGGTTCCATGGGTTACCTTGTTCGTCATTGATGCTGACGACTAAATATCACTTTGATCGGCTACCACCCGCCGAAGGTTACGACGACCTAATAGACTCGCTTGCTTTAGTCTCATTAGTTCGAGGGGACTGATTCAAGATGCGCAGAGTACGGGATACGACGGTACGGTATGCGCATACATGGATGAAAGCTTACTTATCGATCTATCCCATGATTATACGTTACTAGCATATCGTTGCACCGTTACCGCTCTTAGTACGCCCAACTTAACTCAACCAGGTACTAGTACCAGTACCTGATGCAAGTAAGGTCCGAGGCCTGAGGCATGAGGTACCTACAGCTGTATGCAGTATGTATACAGAGTCCAAGTACGCGTATGATACGTGTACCGTGGTACTACCTGGTACTAGTATCAGGAACTTGTATGCATACCTTCTGCATGACATGTATGCATATATATGAAATGTTCTGTTGTGTGCGTGTGTACCGCGCTGTCCACACTGTCCACGTACCTGGCCGTCGAGCGGAGGTTTCTTCGATTTTTGCTTTCTGCACCTTTTCTGGTGTGAGACCGAGCCTTGCGGGAAACAAAACTTGCTTCCACATAACTTGCATCGACTTTTGTTGTAGGTTTTGTGGAAACCCTTCCTTGCGTTTTTTAACCGAAACAAATCTTACCATCTTATCTAAATTATCAACGCATGTATATCCTTTATTCTTTTCAGTAGAATATCGTAAGAGCACTACGAGCAGTGCGCAAAATGACCCTTGGAGTTTGGCATCATTTTGTTATTTACTTCATTGCACCATGTCGGAGCCACCTCCATCATTGCCACATACGGGGAAAACGAAGAAGGCGAGTCGTACAGGTGGGACAAATGTCAGCAAGAAGCTCCTGATGGAGTTTCAATCTCTCATCGCTTTTGCCTGTTATGATTCGCCTTCGATTGCGGGTGGCGGTGTTGCCATGACTGAACCTGTAATGGAAAAGCTCATGATGAAGCTTTGCTTTGGAGACAACGATGACGACGATATTGTCTGTTATGCAGATCAATTTCTTCTCGGACTGAACAAGTTCAAAGGATTGTATGCATCTGGGCCTGGTGGCAGGTCTCCTTCTGCAGTCGACCTCGGCGCCACTTTGGAGGCCACTCTCACAGTTCCTCCAAATTTACACCGACAAGGAAATATCCACATTTTTGTGGGAGATACCTCAATTGAGAAGAGGCTGCTTTACCAGAAGTCACTCACCAATGAATCCCCAATTACTGGGAGGACAATGGTTCGACTCGCAAAGGAAGTGCTGACGAATTGTAAAAAGATGCAAGCACTCGTGTTGTCGAGTCAATCGCCATACAAAGACTTTGCATCGTTCCCATCCGGAACAAATTATGATGACTATCTTAATTGGTGTCTTGGTGCCATGTTCCGTGAGGAGGCAACAGCTGTAGGTAAGTCACATGGGCGGTTATTTGTTTTAAAAGCATTGCTGCGGCACATGTGAAGACTAATCACGTCTCATGCCGAAACCGGTAGTAACAGAAAAAATAACAACATTGAACAAAGGGAATCTACATCAACGTCTACGGATAGCGCAATCCTACAAGGTGCTGATGAATCTGACGTCACAGCACCGGTCCCTCACAATTACTTTTTCAAGGGATTTCTCGCATGGTCTCTTTGGGGTCACCTACCGATCCAAGACGGTGCGATGATGAAGTCCTCGCTGTTTACGGAAGCAAAAACTGACACAGCATTTGGAAGAAATATCAATTCGCGCAGAGCAATGAAATCAGGAGGAATGAAGAAACCTTGTGAAGTTTTGGAAACGTCAGTGTTGCGTTCTCGTTCTGGAAGGAAGCGACAGGTTTCAGAATCTAGCGGACTCGCATCTCCATCTCCAACGGAAGACACCGCCGATGAGAAAAGCTTTTTATTTATGACGCACACAATGGAGTTGTTTCAGTACGAGTTTTTGGAAAAAGAACTTCAGAAACAGAGAAGCATCGAGATTCGTATGGTGAGGGATGAGATTGCCTCACTGACTCGGAAAAGTGACAGGTTGCATTCCGATTACTGTCGACTGAAGGAAGGACGAGCAGCCAATGAGGTGAAACAAATTATGGATGAGCACGAACGACGTATTTTGCTGCTTGAGACAAATTTGAAGAAAATACAAGAAGAGGAGATTGAAAGACGAAATGCGATGCTCAGACAGCACCAACGCAAACTTGATGATAACAACAATATGGAGCGTCACAACAAACGAGTGAAAGTTGATGACAAGCATCCCAACATTGAAGAGGAGAATGATTTTTCTACGGAACCTCCGATGTCTGTTGTTGTTGCATTTCAGCCACCGACGACAGCGGTAGCACAGTCACGTGTGGAGACTCCTCCAACAACACAACGATTGGACCTGGTCTGCGTGGAATGCTCCGTCAACACTACTCACAAGTGCCACAAATGCAAGCAATACGTCTGCACCATTTGTTGCTCGGAGAAGAGGAAATTGGAAATGTCATGGTGGTGTCAAGAATGTTTTGACGCCGAAAGCGTCAACAAGCAAGAAAAGATTCGCGCCGGATGTTACGAAGAATCCGACGACGAAGATTACGGCGGTTCTACTGCAATTCTTTGATGAAGTTGAACTAATTATAATTAGGAAGATGTCGTTCTGGTCTTAACTACTTTTTTACTTGTCAATCACTGTCCTTGGAACATGACGAGGGCGCGATGCAAGTCTTGTCGGCCATACAACCTTGTTGTTTTGGAAGGAAACATCAAAATGCTCAATAAGCATTGATCGAAGTACCTTCAATGAAATCTCATTTACTGCAGTCCCGTCTCCAACGACACCGCTAGATTGCACATCGTTTTCAATATTTTCGTCGCAATTGTCGCCATCATTCATATCCTCTTGTTCATGCTGGTATCCGCACGAGCTCCCGTCGTATGTACAGGCTCGTAATACTTCATTTGGGTTAATCAGCCTACGGATAGAATCAGGAAGATCACTTTCATCAAATTCGCCATCGTCCAACTCCCATTGCGATGGCACTCCATTGTTCCACCCAACACTTAGTCCATCAACGTCAAGTAGCATGTTGTGAAGCGCACAACACGTCATCCAAATGTTGTCGGCAATTTCAGTATTGTGCATTCTTATACCTGTTTTTAGGACTCTCCACCGACCCTTCAGAATTCCGAAGGTGCACTCGACGTCCTTTCGCAAAGACTCCAACCATTGTGAAAATCTGATCTCAGCTCGATTCATCGAATTCTTGAGAGGCGGCACTGTACTTGACCAATTAAGGTAACCGTTGTCAACAATGACGTATGCACCTTTCATAGCGACGTCTCTTCCATCTTTAGTTGACAAGACAAACGACATGGAGGAGTTGAACTCACCATCTCTGAGTTGATTCATAAAAGAGTCAAAGCGTACAAGCGTTTTGTCATTCCACCGACCTGGGTGCCCTGCTGTAGTGTGCAAGATCTTGCGACGGTGATTAACTGTCAAATTATAGGTACGAGTGGTAGTCGACATTTTGTATCCAAGATGAGCCTGCCTCAAGCCATATGAAACCTTCTCCAGTGGAACGTGTGTTGCATCGGTACTTCCAATGCAACCCGGGAAACCAGCGCTCCGATACTCCGACTCACAGTCTCGTAATTCTTCCAAAGTTGATGGCGCCGACACGTACTTTCGGTAGAGTTTCGTGGCTCCAAACTCCACGAACTTGTGAAAGAAAACCCGTTGGACGTCCTTGTTAATAAATGTCGACTCCTCAATGTCATCGAATGTCCAACCCCTACCAAGATAGCGCAAACAGCCCAACACTAAGAGCTCTATAGGACTAACTTTCCTTGTTGAGACTCCAGACTCTCTCCATCGGAAAAAGCAATCATTCGGGTCATCTTTTTCATCGTTGACCATCTGAAGCAACTTGAGATATGATTCATACGGCAATCGAAATCGCCTTCTGAATGTCTTGGACCACTGAGCATTCTCAGGTTTTGGATCTTGAATGTATAGAATCCACCAAAGACTAACTCTTGGTGTGACTGAGCGAAGAACCCCTGTTGCTGGATCCATAAAGAATTTTGGATGGCGGATTCGAGCTCGCTTCACGGAGGGCTTAAGTATATGTCGACGAACAGCCTTTGCCTTTCTCCTCCTTCTGGAGTATTCAAACAACTGCACCAGCAACGTGAGAAAGCGAACATTTCTCTTGAAGACAGCCTCCTCCTCCTCTCGCTCGATGTATTCTTCATACTGAGTGAGATTGAAAGAACCTTCTTCATTGTAACAGTCAGATTCGTCAATTGGGCGTGGATCGCTTGGTCCCAAATCTCTGCTTGTTTTAAAAATGACCTGATTCACCGCACTAATCATCTTCTTCAGTGATTCAGTGAATCTCCTGCTCATCTTGATATGTAAGATGAATCAGAAGTCACCAAATGTCGCTTGCGCGCAAGAAAGATAGGTGATAGCCCTATACGTCAAGGTGTTGGCAGCAACAATGCGTCGTTTCGATGAGATGATATCTTTTTTGCAAGTTTTGTTGAAACCCGGACCCCACACAACTTGCAGCAAGTTGTGTGGAAATCGAGGAAGTAACCCGGTGCCTCAAAACTTGCAGCAATTTTTGTGGATCAGTTTTCTCACATAAGGACTGGAAAAAACGAAACTTGCTGCAAGTCTTGTTTTGGGGTGCAAGTTTTGTTTACCGTAAGGATCGGCCTGACGTGCCACTGGACACAAAATTCTGTTCGATTCGATGCTACACCACTGGTCGGAAGCATTGAGTATATCGACACCATGCACAACTTGATGAAGCCAACCGCAGGATTCCTAGTGTTTCTCTTGTGCATCATCAATGTCTCACGAGCATTCCAGTCGCTTGCGTCACCTAGGACGCGGTTGACTCTGGTTCCAATTCAAACCAGTTCCAATGTGGGACGTTGCTACAATGCTAGCAACGAGAGACGGCGTGGCGCCGACAACAGCCGTCTATTCTTGTCCACGGGTGGAGGCGAGTCCAATAAGGGAAAGCGAAATAATCCGTTCGGAGTGTTTCGCAAAGCTTTCAGCAAAATTAGCGTTTCACTCCGCAAGAGCTTCCGCTACGTTCTCGTCGTTGTCGCGACGTGCCAAGGCCATCATTTGCGTGCAGCTGCTTGTTGTTACCCTACTCTTTGGCGGATTCGCTCGCAATGCCAATGCCCGCAAAGCGTCGATTCCGGTTGAACTTCCCTTTTCTCAATTTATGGATATCATCGAAACGCAATCTGCTGCAAGAGCCGGTTCGGCGTCTGCCAAAGGAGATGAGTTGCACATTCTTGACCTCAAGATTGGATCGGATACCCTTGGCTTTCAGATAGCCCGGGGAGGCACGCCAGAGCAAATCAAGGCCTTGCGAGAGTACAAGGATGGGAAGAATCCGAGTGTCCCTATTCCTTCTCGTGCTGCCTATACAAGAAAAGTATCTGCCTCTCCGGAACTAATTGACTATTTGCGTCGAAATCAAATACCCTTTCGCGCAGCAAGCATGTCCAATGCTTCTCTGATGGGGATGGCAGCAAGAGGTTTGCTTCTGACATTCTACCTCTTTTATATGCTTCGCATGATGAAAACCATGTCAGGTGGAAGCGAGAGCGGCCCAGGAAAATTGGCCAACTTGTCGGGACTTCCATTGGCTAGTTTCTCGGATGTTCAAGGGATTGATGGTGCCAAGTTTGAAGTAATGGAACTGGTGGATACCTTGCGATATCCCGACAAGTATGCTATTATGGGCGCCCGTGCACCCAAGGGGTTGCTCCTGGAAGGACCTCCTGGAACAGGAAAAACGCTTTTAGCTCGCGCCACTGCCGCTACAGCGGGAGTCCCTCTCCTCTATTGTTCAGGATCAGATTTCGTGGAAATGTTTGTCGGTCGCGGCGCTGCTCGGGTTCGAAAAACGTTTGAGAGGGCGAAAAAGTTGGCGCCTTGTTTGATTTTCATTGATGAGTTGGACGCATTGGGCAAGTCGCGGGAGACAGGGATGATGGCAAACATGCGAGGCAACGACGAAGCCGAACAGACACTGAATCAGCTTCTGGCCTGCATGGATGGTTTAGACAGCAAGGGTTCCCAGATTTGCGTTATGGCAGCCACCAACCGACGAGAGGTATTGGACTCGGCCCTGCTGCGTCCTGGGCGCTTTGATCGTATTGTAAAACTCGAATTGCCGGACGCACAGGGTCGCGAAGCGATCCTAAGGGTCCATGCCAGTAAGCTCCCGGGATTCAAAGAATGCTCTGGTTTGGATGGAAAGTCCGGAATGTAAGGTCCCGTGTTTGACATCACCTTCAAAAAAATTGCAGTTTGTCACTTACCTTTTCCTCGTTGTTACAGGTTCGGTTCGGGAAACGCAGTGGATCTGTCCACGATTGCCTTTGCTACCAGTGGTTGTAGCGGTGCCGAACTCGAGGCCATTGTGAATGAGGCTGCCATTCGCGCTGTTCGTCGCGTATCGTCCGCTCTACGCGACCCAAATGTCGATCCAGCGACAATTACCCCCAACGTTCGCGCCGAAGATTTTGAAGGCGCTGTGGCATCGTTTTTCTCAAGTCGATCAAAACGAAACAGCGGCGGCATGGGGGATATACTGAATAGTGTGTGGAAGGCCTAAAATGCATTTCTCTATCGGTAGTTCAAGTACTGCTGTGTCTTCGTCAAAATGTGAAGGATCGCAAGAATTGTCGTTCACGGCTTCTTTTTCGAAATTGTTTTGGCATCTTGGGCAGCCACTAAATAGCAAGCGGATGAAAGTTGGAAGATGTTGACAACTTGCTTCATGACACAACCAGGGAGTACAAGGTAAAAGAGGAGCGTGAATGCGGAATGTAACAAATTCAACTCCGAGTCCAGATAATGCAAAATGAAGGTGAAAATGTAGGTAAATTCGGCACCCACGCAGAGATAACCAAAGAATGCGTAGTATTGGTAATACCATTGTACAATAAAGTTTCGTCCCTGATTAGACTCTTTGCTCTTGTGATGACCGCTTCCAATTGAGCTATACATTTGACACCAATGCGACGAGATATCTAGGACAATCAGTATCAGATACACCAGCCTCAAACTTTCCTGCCGAACACCCAAAACATACAAAAGGCCTAGAGTAGAGCATCTGTCCGTAATCATGTCCAATAGTCCTCCGAAAGTGCTCGTTTGGTTCAGCTTTCGGGCCACGATTCCATCAAACAAATCACCCGCAAATGACGTGACATACAGGATGATTGCGATCGCCCAATATTCCTCGAAATTCAGCATCAGTATGAAACTTGTCAGCGTACACCAGACCCGAAAGTAACCGATGAGGTTCGGGACAAAGAGAAGAACATCCGTTGCCGTAGTCATGCTGAGCAATCGATACTGCCGAGCAATTGATACGAAAGGCTATGGCAAACACGCAAAATGCTCAGACTTGTCGAGATTCGAGATTCGAGATCCTGGGCTGCCGTCGGTTTGTGCAGTACAAATACTCCAGGGCTCCAGGGTACTAGTACCGTATGCATACCTGGTACGGAGTACTCCGTACTGTTACAGTACAAGGAAGTGTTGCGTTGGATGTTGGGTGATACTCGGTGCTGTAGAAAGGAACGGTACAAGTAGTACCATTGGAGGCACTACACACTATACACGACTATGAATATGACACCAGGCGCTCACTCAAGCACTAAAGTACAAGCACTGGTACCAGTACCTTGTACGCGAGTTGCTACTCCAGAACAACGACCAAAAATACGGCCTTGTGATCTTTGGTGATACTGTACCTGGTACAAGTACTAGTACCATGTTCTTACAGGTGTATGCATACACATGGTAACATACAAGTACCACCTGTCGTAGCTGCGTTGGGAAGAGATGTTAGCGGTCCTCGCAGAGAAGCGTTACGATTTTGGCCATGAATGAGGATGATGAGCCTCGCACCGCGCTTGTCGATGATCTCAAAAAGCTAGACCAAGAGTACCTCGAGTTATCCGTGCGAGAGGACTCTCTGATTACCGTATTGCGAAGGCTGCAGGAAGAAGAAACTGCGCTACGTCTTGCGCTCCAAGAAGCTGCTGAGACGGGCGCACAGCGGATGCAGCAGGCACTTCGAGACAAAGACCAAGCCGCCATCGCGCGGCTAGAACAAGCACTAATGGAAAGCAGTAGTGAAGAAGAAGACGCCAAAGCCGCAGACGGGCAGTCTTTATACAGTTTTTCCAAGTTTTCGGCAGGAGGTACCTGAACATTTCTGTCACGAAGGAGATTCACAAGAATCTAATGCTCACGGAAAGTACTGTAATCGGCAACTCCGCGGGAACGCATCTTGTGCCACTTTCTCAATCATTTGTACATGATGCATACATGACCTTATTCGCTTGACTTCTTCATTGGTATCTAGGCCATGATTCAGGTTAAACACCGTCAAACATGCGCTGCTGAAAGGAACAGCTCGGCAAAGGTATGTCTCCACCCAATGGAAGAATGGAGCACCTATTGTCGGTGCAAGCTAAAGTTGGTTATTTCCGATTGGTTTTTCGCGAAGTATTCGTTCTATTCTAGTAGAGTATCTCGATGACTTTATGACATAGCTGTCGTGTCGCCCTCTCCTTAAATTGAAGATAAAGTTAGCATAGTACTTGCGTCTCACCAGTATATTCAAGAAGAAGAACAGCCACTGCCAGCCGTTCTGCCAATTTGAGAGACATCGAAAGAAACAAGATTCGAAATTTAAAACAAAAGAAACTCGACGACGGTGAGATTCGAACTCACGCGGGCAAAGCCCAATGGATTAGCAATCCATCGCCTTAACCACTCGGCCACGTCGTCATGTTGGTAGAGGGGCACAGAATATTTATTATATAAACTACTGGTAATGGCAAGTCGCGATGGTATTTGCTCTCTTAACGCCCACACGCCCACTCCTCTCTCTTGAGACTAGAGTACTCGTACGACTTATACGTTTACTGCAACCCCAATCGCCCCACCTTCGAGCATACAAGTTCAAATCTTTCTAAAAGTGTGGCAATAATGCCCATCACTCGCGGGGTCTATGGGTCTATTATGGCATTTTGACATACCAAACTCTATGAGCGACCGGAAGGCGATGACAATCCATTGCTCGTTTTACATTTGGCATCATTGACCTATCAGATTCAACTATCAACCCATCTGCCAACCGATTGGACTCGAGTGTCTGTGTCGTCTGTTCTCAATGATCAATGCAATCGGCCTTTGGGATGACTGACAATGACAGCTGCTGCCCCCATGATGATATACTCGAGTATACTCAAATGCGCCAGGAAACAGTTCCACCAGTACATTTCCCATTTCCTCAAACTCCCTTTGCTTCCAGCAACAGGATCCTTGCTAAAGTACTTCTGACTGGTCTTCCACTACAGAATATTTAGCCGCTGGAGCAGCGGACAAAGAGAACATGGATTGACATCATCAGAAGGTGTAGAATGTTAACTATGTCATTATATGTTAACTCTTTTGTGAGAAGCGATATGTATATTGTTTCAAAACATATCAATATTGTTCATAGCAACTGTGACATTTCTTATCATCATATGTATTATTTTTAAGTCACAATGTAAAACTCGAATGTAACATTTGTGTATGTTACCTACTCAACATGTTCAATCTTGTCATTGTAAGTCACAACATATTTGGGAACTAGTATAAGCAATAGTCAATTAAATTTGGTCAAGATACAACATGTGATATTTAAATATTAAGTTCTTTAAGAAGGTGCGTTTTATTGATGCCATATATATTTGGAATGCACCATCATTGCTAAATCTTGTTTTTGTTTGTCATGTCATTATGGTGTCTATATTGAATGATGCTTTTCATGTAGATCTCTTTTTTGTTAAAAGGTATGCGTACATTTCACCATTATGATATTGCATTTGACAAGGGGGTTACGAACCAAACATTTCTGGTGTTGTTGTACATGATAATTGGTGTTATATAAGCATTTCTGGCCTTGTTGATGACTTTGTTCACAATTAAACATTTGAGTTCTGTTCTCATAACTCTTCACATAATCTCTATCAACAGGGACGTCAACGTTAGTAATGCTTGTGCTACATGCACGCGTAAATGCAGCAGCATCAGTGGCGCCCACCATCCGGAATCACACTGATTGCACAAGAGGCGGGGGATCCTCCGCATCATGTCAAGGATCTGAATATAGTATCATCTCCTTAAGGGGTCCTTTGAAGTGTAATGGTAGAATTTGCATCATCTTGACGCATTGCTCATTGCAAACCAAAACAGGGCACAAAACTCAATGCAAGTCTTGTTGCGACAGGAATGTAACATCCATGAATCAAGAATTTCAATGCAATTCATTTATTCATTTTGCAATATAAAACATAAACTTTGAATTATATATATGGCTATGTAACAACATAAGCAATGACATTATTCACCCATGTTGTTTAAAAATTACACTATTCTTTTCATTCGAAAGTGCCAAGTACCGGCCGTACAACAAATTGCTGTCAATTACACTGCAAGCATGTTTTCATCATTATCAGATGACAGCTGCGATGAAAGGCGATGGAAAATCTATGACAAGAGTACAGGAGAAGCATTGAATTGGAAGCAGTGATGCAAGGTGTTGAATTGTAGTACCCAGGAAGGTACAGCGAATCCACCAAGCAGAAGTCCGTATGCTGTTGTGTGATTTACTTCATGAATTTTGCCGACACATTTTGTTGGCTATCTTGGCGACCTCATGTCCGTTCTTGGAATTTGAAAGTGTCTTGTAAACTCCGCATTCAAGTGAATGCGACTGTATCCTCAGAATTTGGTGGCGACCTGTTCTCGCGATTTCGATTTCCATGTTGGATGATTGGAACCAGATGATTTTTGCTGACACATTTTGTTGGCTATCTTGGCGACCTCATGTCCGTTCTTGGATTTTGGAAGTGTCTTGTAAACTCCACATTCAAGCAAATGCGACTGTCTCCTCAGAATTTGGTGGCGACCTGTCCTCGCCATTTCGATTTCCAAGTTGGATGACTGGAACCAGATGCATTTTGCCGACACATTTTGTTTGCTATCTTGACGACCTCATGTCCGTTCTTGGAATTTGGAAGTGTCTTGTAAACTACGCATTCAAGCGAATGCGACTGTCTCCTCAGAATTTGGTGGCGACCTGTTCTCGCGATTTCGATTTCCAAGTTGGATGATTGGAACCAGATGCATTTTGGCCAACATTTTGAAGTTACTTTGCAACATAGACAACAACACATGTAGTAACTTAATAACATACTTAGCAGCAGAAATGGTATGTTAATATCTTACATAAGTAACAAGAGTCAACAAAATGGTTATTGCACTTAGCATAAATGTTGTTATCAAAACTTTAGATGTAACACATATTGTTAAAAGGAACCATATATTGTGCTGTTAACATATTTGTTATCACTAACAATGTGCATTGTTGAAACAGGAAAGACGCACGCCATATCCGGTAACACTTAACATGTTAAAATTTAGTTACCATATACCACCTTCTGATGATGTTTTGCCATTCTTATTATCTGCGTTTATCATTGGATATAGTAAACCAGTCTTTATTTCAGAGCCTCTAACAGTCTAAATGGAGTGTTGTTGCTCAATAACTCACCCAATACACAACACAACGATGAGATCGTGAATAACAAGTTCCAGCACACATATGCATGTCTCACGATCTCATGATCTCTTTGAACCTTTGGTTTTAAGATTGTGGTTGCTATGAAAAGATGGCAGCAGATTTGTTCTGAGGTGCATTGATCATCTTGAGAGAATAACTAATGGGCACAGAATGTCAAAGTACTAGTAGGAATCAATACATACTATGGACAGAAGCGTATTGCAAATATGGTGCAGGTGCTTGTGAAGGCCAGCCACTATATGCAATTGCATCAATTCATAAACAGCAATGCAATATTTCAAAAGGCTTTCAAGTTGGTGATTGAAAAGGAGGACGAGGCTGTCCCACCTCATCAGTGAGGACAATTCCTGATGATGCTATTTGAAAGCGTGCATCTATGGTGTTCAATGAATAATTGTTTACGAATTGGAGTTTTGCAATCTTCAAAGCAGATCAAGGATAAGATGAGGCTTAGCAGCCCAGGATATGGAAGGCAATAAGGAGGAGTCCGGGAAAGCATAAAGGTACCACATGGATTCAAAGGTGATAGTGGGTCTGGTTACAGAAAGCAATCAGGCATTTGTGTTGCTTCAATTTTGATAACTACATCAAGAAATGGTAACGTTTTGACAATTACGGATTCTAGAGATGAGAGACAACAAAAACAGGGACAACAGCAAGGAAAGTACACTGGAAAAATGGACAATGCAAGCATGGATGGTTGAACTGTGATGGAACTGCTTGCTCCAACAAATGTACAATCTGGTTGCTGAAGAAGAGCATGACCACAAGTGGAGGCAATGGAAACGGAGGTGCTTGCATTTTTTGGAAAGGAAATGGGAGTAGTCAGTCCGTAGGAAGCCAAGAGGTGGCAAAGCACTGGTTGGAACAGGAGGCAGTAGCAGCAGTTGAGGCAGCAACTTTGATGATGATGATGATGATGCTGATGGTGATGGTGATGATGATGATGATGATGATGATGATGATGATGATGATGATGATGATGATGATGATGATGATGATGATGATGATGATGATGATGATGATGATGATGATGATGATGATGATGATGATGATGATGATGATGATGATGATGATGATGATGATGATGATGATGATGATGATGATGATGATGATGATGATGATGATGATGATGATGATGATGATGATGATGATGATGATGATGATGATGATGATGATGATGATGATGATGATGATGATGATGATGATGATGATGATGATGATGATGATGATGATGATGATGATGATGATGATGATGATGATGATGATGATGATGATGATGATGATGATGATGATGATGATGATGATGATGATGATGATGATGATGATGATGATGATGATGATGATGATGATGATGATGATGATGATGATGATGATGATGATGATGATGATGATGATGATGATGATGATGATGATGATGATGATGATGATGATGATGATGATGATGATGATGATGATGATGATGATGATGATGATGATGATGATGATGATGATGATGATGATGATGATGATGATGATGATGATGATGATGATGATGATGATGATGATGATGATGATGATGATGATGATGATGATGATGATGATGATGATGATGATGATGATGATGATGATGATGATGATGATGATGATGATCATGATCATGATCATTGTTGTTAGCAGGCTATCTAATACAATGTATTTCTTGTTATTGTTGGATAAGCATATAGAATATGTGTTTTGCTTTGATTCAATAGAATGTATATGCAACACTATTTTGCAATGTATTGTCCATGCAATGTATTGTTGTTGTGTATCACTGGCTTCAACCAGGCATGGCACAGTCATGCAAAGCCTCACCACTCCCCCATTGCAGCGTTTGGCTGTTCCGTGTTTCAATTTCTTGCAATGCCATTATAATGCATGCCATCATCCTTCACACCATGTGCGTTTCGAATTGAAAATCACCAGCTGGTGGCTGGCCTAAACTCTAGACTCTTAATCCCGGGGATGCATAATGCAAATCATAATGAGCAGCATTTCAAAATTCAGCCGAGGTGTCAATGCTTTAGTATCCAACTAACGAAGTCCTTTCCCATCGCCACCTATGGGCTCAACTGGCACAACCCCCCAGCCTTCCTGCATGCCATGAACCACTGTCATCACACCCTGGCAACGAAAGCTGCCTTATAGTACCAAACCCTACTAATTGCAATACAATCAGTTGTTGTGAATCCCCCTGTAATTAATTCCAGATCTATTTTAAATGCGTCGTACCGCACGGCTACTAGCAAATCTGCATCGACTGTAGCGTTGACTATAAAAGCAGTACATCTTCAGAGGATGTAAGTCAGATTATTGTCGATGTCAATTTACCTTTGACACACGAAGGAAAGTCTGGCGGTTTTCGGGCATTCCTCGACTCGTAAAAAGACTACTGCTAGATATATTCGTCAAATTCTCCGAAGACGATTTAAGTGTAGATCTCCGGCTGCGAGGCTCGCTTTTCTTGGAGGGAAGTCGTCGCAGTGCTTGTTTTTGTTCAGTACGTGATTTGCTGATGATCGTCTCCAGTTGAATTCGGATGTCAGTGAATGAAGGTCGATTGTCTGGGATGGGGTCCCAACATCTTTGCATCAATGAGCGAAGACCAGCGTGCTTGACAGACGACAGCTTTGGGCGCTCGCCTCCAAGCGCGACTTTCTGGCGGAAGGCATCAACGCTACGGAGATGCGAGAAAGGCGTTTTCAAGGTACAGATTTCGTGAAGAACGATACCAAACGAGTATACGTCAGCTGGAAGACCGTACTCTTTACCAGCTCCAACCTCATTAGCCATATATCGAGGGGTTCCGGTGAATCCTAACCGGTCCTTGACTTCTTTGACGTAGACTAGGTCGCGGGCAACTCCAAAGTCGAAGATCTTGATAACCCCACTCGAGTCGAATCCAAGATTCTCTGGCTTGAGGTCACGGAAAAGTACTTCAAGCCATGAAGGACGCGGTGAGGCACGAAGTCAAGATCACATAGTTCCGTAATTGATATGACAGCACTTACCACCTAGACTATGCAGGTACTCCATTCCTTTGGCGATTCCGATCGCAGCAGATTCCAGTCTGTACATTAGGTTTTCATCGTGGCCAGAAACCTTGGCCTTCAACCTTGAGATCGCATTTTCTTCATTCCTCCAACTCTCCAGGCGATTTTCCAGGGTTTCCGGGAGGTAGTCCAACACCAAGAAGAACGGCTCATCCTTGTCACTTATGGACGTCCCTACGCACCCCTTCTTTATGGCGTGTAATTTGATGATATTCTCGTGGTCCAAACAAGAGATAAGCCTTGCTTCCAGAGCAATATCAATGGCACCACGTTTGTATTGTTTGGCAGACGCGGTTGTGCTGCAAAGGTTTAGTTGTTTGAGTGCAAAACTTTCCCGAGGTGAGTCATATAGGCCAACCAGGTGGACGCATGAGAACGATCCTCGGCCTAACACACGCGTCTCTGAAGTGTCTATTCCGTCCCATTCGAGTTCGAGAATCCTCCGTCGCGGTTTCGGAAGCACGGTGCATTTGTCGAACAACGCAACGCGCTTTTTGACGGCCTCTCCGACGAAGGTTTCAAAAGCATTTGCATTAGGTTTCATCTGTGGAGAAAGAATTACAGGAGCGAAGCGTTCTTGGTTCATGCTGCTTGTGGCGTCACAGGGGTGATAGTATTCTTCCTTTGTGAAGAGTGGAGTGATGTCAAATATTAACTGAGTATTGTATCAGCAAAAGTCTTGTACTTCCTGGTAGTCGGAACTCGGAGTATGCAATATTCTGTTCTGTGTATGAGAAGATTTTTCGTGAAGGCTACGATTGAATTGTGTATATCCTGTGTATATATATACACACAGTTGTTCCGTGGTCACTCCAAAATTAGTAACGAAGTGACTCCACTTTCTATCAGTATGATTTCTACGGAGCCTTTCATGGGAATCGATCTATTGTACATATTTGATATGCATACATACAACCGAGGAACGAAGGGCGCCTTCATGGTCCGGTTATCTCCGGTCACGCATCCTTTCTATGGAGAAGCTACGAGGAGAAACCTATGTTCAGAGAGAATTGCATCACCATGCAAATAAAAGTTTTCATATAAACAGTAAAAATTTAACTCGACGCCGAGTTGACACATGCGTTCGCTTTCCGATGTCGTATTGGCATAGAAACCAATATGCACAGTAACGTACTACTTGCACCATACCGTATGACATGCATTTCATATAGATTTTAATCACTAGCCGGATATTCGTATGCATAGAATCCGACTCCTGCGTAGTACTACAAGTACTGAGTATCAGTAGTTCGCAGGGTGGTTAATTGAAGTGCAAGGTCATCAGTGTCACAGGTCACAGGTCGCTGAGGAACGAAAGGTCTCATTCATGTTCATCCGAAATGTCGGGTCTTCTTTACCAGTAATGGACATCCGGAAACTACAGTTCCGTCCGGGTGGGTCGTCCTTGGAGTTGCTTCAACGTTGCACATTGCACATTCTATATATATGTAAAGTAATGTGTTCTTAGTTCGTTGATTGCCACAGATTCTTCAACACAAGTGACCCGTGAAAGTTTCAGTTTACAATAAGTGACTCTATTTTGTTTAGGCCCGAAAAGGGCTTGTTCACAGATCCAGAACTGTGGTCGTCATATATGGCGCTGTTGTTTCTACGTTGCACCGTACTGGAACATTATCGGGGTAGAATACAACATACAACTGGCATTATATATCTTACTAGAGTGGGATCATCACAACTGATCGGAGTAGTGTGATACATACCACAGGATACAGGAGAGAGGACGCGCAGTACCCCAAACCCCAAACTGGTCATACTCCGTAGGAACAGACCTGCCAATACAGTAGTATACATTTTTTGTTGTACAGTGTGCAGTACCCTTGTACCAGTAAGCTACTACATGACGTACAGTACACAGTACCCCCCATTGTTGTGCTCGTGCCCCAGTATTGCAGTTCATCGCACGGTATGTTTTATACAGTAGCATTTGTGAAGCAACCTGTTTACAAAGAATTCAATGACTATTCCATCCAGTAACTGTGAATACGTACAGTACAGTACTACAGTAAGGTAAGACACTGTCGTTTCAACAAAAATTACTGTCGATTTATGTACTGTACATCTGTAGTACATGTAATCCACGTAACAGTACAACAGTACCCCAGAGTGGTCATACTCCGAAACACACACACGCACACACACAAACGCGCACAAACCAAATTTAAAAAGGAGTAGGAGGTAGTCGTATATGCCGTCGACCGTCGAGTATCGTACTACTGGGCATTGTAGACCCAGCATGGACAGACCCCCTCCCAAAACGTGTTCGGAGAATGAGGAATGAGGTATGATTAAGTAGGTTTCATTTTTAGAATAGCCGCAATAAGGACATTCCAGGACCATAGTGTCACACGGACCGTATGCAATTCCATTACACGGGGCGATGATGACAATATTGCTGGGCACGGCGCACAACCAAGTCTGAGTCCAAACCCGAAGAATCTTGTTTGAGCTGTGGGATGTGGGATGAATATCAAGTTGGAATTGGAGGAAGAAAGGCAGGTCATTGCTTGTTTTTCAAGCAGAGTGTGGCAGCAAGGTGAAACATAAATATTGCAGGAGAAAGGTGATTTGGACAAGCAATGGTTTCTGGTTTGGTGAGGCAAGGGTATACATTAGATATGGAAATAGACCTCATCTATTCCTTTGTCTACGAACAACAGATGAGTGTCACCAACATAATCAATTGAATCAAGAAAGACAGAAGGATGGGATTCTGAATCCCAACCTCTGAGTTTACTACAGTAGGAGGTATATAGTATGCTGTTTCTTTTGAAGTGGATACGAGATGAGACAACAGTGAGAATTTTGAGGAAAAACTTAGCAGATTTTCACTCCATCTTAGTATTCCATGTTCATACGCATCTCCCAGTCCTGGTCCGACATAAATGCACGCTCAGTTTCATCTACTCTTTCACATTATACCACCAGGCTTCAGTGCATTCTTCGTTCTTTGTTTGGCATGCCCAAGATTCCTCGGACAAGTGACCCAGGAATTGGTAGTTGTATAACCATAGAATCCTACTCAGGAAATGTACTTAGCACTTTGCTCTGTACTTGATTGAAAAATGACTCACACCGTTGAGCACCAAAAACGGCCCATTCATGGGAATTTGTGGCTTCATTTGTGTTGTTATGCTTGCTTCTACGTTAATGGCAAATAGCACATTTTAGATTTTACCAGGCATTGGTGTGCTGTTGAAAGCCTGTCGTTTGCCTCAGATTCGGCAGACAAGTGATACAGAACGTTATCTATCCTGCAACCTCAGTCAAGCATGGGCATTACTATCTCAGAACCAGTATGAAAAGCTCCTCCATAGCATTTGCCTTCCTGTGTGAGTTCATAAAGGATTCAGCATATTGCAACTCTTCCATGGACAGTTTGTGAACAGAAAGCTTTGAGCAGAACACAACAACCCATATAGACATCAACATAGAAAATGTTGATATTGATTGATGGGCGGACCACATGAGGTTACACTTTATGTGACTGAGCATCTAAAATACTAATTCAGGCATAGCTAGAGTGCTGCTGATTTCCTACAAAAATTGATCATCAATGCTGGTGCAGTAGTAGATCTCTTTGGGATCGGTATTAACATGTGAGTTGGCACAATCATGTTGTTGTCATATACGACTAGTACACATAAGCTCCTGCAATTGATTGCAAATATACGACTAGTAGGTTACAGCCACGATACTACCGGTAGGTATGAATACTAGGTAGTACTTGGACCTTGTACCAGTATCATTCTTGTACCTGGTACCA
Source organism: Fragilaria crotonensis (assembly GCA_022925895.1). Lineage (NCBI taxonomy): Eukaryota > Bacillariophyta > Fragilariophyceae > Fragilariales > Fragilariaceae > Fragilaria > Fragilaria crotonensis. The sequence continues at coordinate 30,026 of JAKSYS010000091.1, forward strand.
GTAGCATACATTTATCATTTTATTTATTATGGGCTTAATTTTTTGAACGAAACCCCTTTTCTCAAGGATTTTCGCATATCTCTGGTATAAGACAAATTCCGTTTCTTGGAAACCGGTACAGTACTCCAAGTATGACATCTATGCATATGCGTTGCTATACCACCCTCCTCCTGCCTTCAAAATCTATCCATGCTGTGAATGCCATCTCGATTTCGAGCACTCTCTGCTCTCTTGTACAATTGTCATCTCTCACGTCGCGCATGATGATCACGAAGGTCAATCTTCTCCCTGGCGCCGCAATCGACAACGCGCTAAATGGAAGTCCGCCAAGGGTTCAAGATGGACAGTCAGAATTGTTTCAAAGCTTCCACTACGGTCTTTTCGTCTCCGCACTCGAGGTCGTTGGTCGAATCAAGATCTCTAACTTTGCGAGCCATCATCAGCTCCTATCAGAGCTGCAGAAGTATTGCAATTATTCTAGAATCCTGTACTTGACCGATGCCGAACCAGAGGTGGGTTTTGTGGCGGAAGTTTCACTCCCAAAAGGAAATCTTGATTTGACGCTGACAGGCTTTCCTCCCTTCATCGCTGCTATATCGCCCTCTTCGCCAATTGTTGGGATGGTTCAAGTGGGCGATCAAGTGGAAAGCGTTAAAATACTGGACTTTGATATCGACTTGAACCTTAGCTCAGGTGGCTTTACAAATCATCGAGTTGTTAAGGTTCTCGAGGAGCACAAGAGTGTGGAGAGGCGGATACTCGTGGTGACCCGGGGCGCTCATGCACGCCCTTCGTATTCAAGAGATATGTCGCCAATGTGGGACTGGGGGGCATTCCGCGATACAACGCGGTGGTCTCTACAAAGAATACTGTCTGACCAACCATCAAAACACCTAGAAGAGGAGCGTTGTCGGTCAAATGACTATGCACCAATCAGCAGCTATCCGACGTGAAGGTCAACGCTCTCAATGCGAACAGCGACTGCTTCTTCACGCGAGCCGTCCGTATGCCGTATATTTCCCTGCACTTTGTTTCGAGCTCGTCCCTGCATTGCTACATTCACTGCACCGCGTCCCGGTTGAATGCAGACCTGGGTCCACCGCTCGGTGATGTGCTGTGTGAAACGAAGGCAGTTTGCATGACTTTGTGGCGGCGCAAAGTACCTGCAGCTGCGACAAGCATAGCGTTTTTCATCGAATGCTGACGCCGTGATAATGATGACTCAGCTGGAAGTGATGGCGTGAATCGCAGTGCCTATTGCGCGCGGCGATCAATCGTCAAGAAATGGGCCTGCGCTTATCCCGTATCCGGCTCGTACCCTCGCGTTGTTCCTTCGACGGGGCTTGAACTGTTTGACTTGTGAGGTTGTGCTATCTCCAGTGTATTTTTCAAACTTAAGACTGGGAAAACGTGATTCCAACCCATCTCGCTTATCACGAGCGAATCGCAGCTTCAGGCGCCTCGATTTGAAACAGAACCAATACGCAAGCCCACAAGTCACTAAGACGACAATCAAAGTCAAAGGGCTTTCAATATATCCTGGGCCTGGATGTAAGATGTCAAGCTGCTTGGTGTCCCATCGATCGAGGACTACAACCCGCGGTGTCTGTAATGCCCGTGGCCAATATTTATGTCTCAATTGCTCGAAGACTTTCTCCAAGTTCCAGGTGATATTATTGCGTTCGTCATTTGATTCCTCGTCGTCCGTACGTGTGTTGCCCTCCAGCCTACTAGGTGTGTGCATTGTCAGATAACAAGTAGGGCATTGTGAGACTGGTGGCCAATGTGAGTCCTCAACCTCCAACGGAGGGTCGGGACCATCACTTGTTCTCTTCAATTTCATAGCACGATAATCTTGATGCACCTGCCAGAGAAAGAAAGAAAGCTCCTTCCAGCATTTGTCAGTTTTTGCTGGAATGTTTCGCCGACGAAATCGCGAAAAGATAGCGTTTGATTTCATCCCCAATTTTTGTTGGCATTGTTTCTCTTCCATACAATCTCGGAACGCATCAATGATGACTTTCTTTCCGTCGTTGCTCTGCGCAAACCCAAAGTTTTCAACGTAGTCGCGAATTGTTGTTGCGACATGAGGTACTAGTACGCGCTGTAGATCACCCAACACAGACTGGTGTTGTTCAACCACTCCCATCGAAACGATATGCAGAAGCTTCCAAAAGCCACAGGAGTATCCCTGATCTTCCTTGTTAGCATCTCTACAAGATTTGCTCCATCGCGGCTTCGTCCTGTAGTAGTCATGCGACGCCAACACCCGCGTGATCACATCAGGGCTGTCCTCAATGGCGTCGAAGTGACTTCGCAAGTCATTTACAATATGGTGAACATTTGCCATGTCTCTGGTAGGTAACGACCAATGCATAAGGTCCAACCATTCACGGAAAGCATGAAACCTGTCCCAGGACCACGGTATGATGTTCCCTTGCGCGTCCTTCGTGGTTGATGAGTCAATCGAATGCAGCAACGACACCATTGCATCTGAAAAAACATCAGAAAGATCAGAGTGTGGATGCAGAATTTCCCGCATATGATCTGCTTCGCCAATATCCATCTGATAGGGGTCTTCGGCGTCCTTCTCGCGTTCCTCATTTTCTCGAAGCTGTGCAGATTCTTCCTCCAATTCCTCCTTCTGGATAGTTTCCTCTTCGTCAAGCTCCTTAATCGCAATGCCCAAGATTTCGACGATGGTTTCCAACTCAATATCGTTTTTGCTAGTTCGTGGGACCAACACGCCTTCAATCTTTCCGCCAGGGAAGGCTAGGATTCTTGGTACGGCGTTGACGCCCAAATCTTCGCAGGCATCTCGATGAACATCACAACTCACAGCCCAAAACTCAACGGGAGCACGAATCGACCTCCTTCGAATCTCACGAGCGACTGCGACGTAACGATCTCTCAATTGAATGCAGAGTGACGAAGCGGGATGATAGAAGAGAGCAACACGAGGCCAAGTGACTTCCAAGACAAATGAAGGCGTGTCTGACGTTAACTTATCGATCGAAGAAATCAAATATTCCTCAATGGGATGATACTGCGCTTTGTTGTACTGATAGTTCGGCTCCTTCTGATCAGGATTCAATAGTTTCTGATTCAGCATCGTGGCAACGTCGTTGAGCAACTATGCCATACAGAATGGGAAACGATCATGTGATAGGTGAACTGCAGACATCAATATGCGCCAGTGATAGAATCGGTCTACTATGCATACCAGGTACTCGCTGCTAGTACAAGTACATACCTGGGTCCTGGGTTCCACAACTCCTGATGGTACACTATGCATATGCCATATGACATACTACAGTATGATACAAAACCTGGAACCTCTGGGACTTCAGACATAGTGACTCGTGACTCGTGACCTTCCGCGGGCATTTCTTTTGAATGATTTGATTCGAAGTTCGGTGTACAGTACAGTAATCAGTACTGCCTAATACTATATGGATTATGGATTATGGATACAGTAGTTATAGAGTCTCACAGTAGGTATCAAGTACTTGTACTCGGAGTACAATTGTACTACGTTGTACTTCGAGTGCGAGAGCACTGGAGAATACCAGTAGTCTACTGTAGTGGTACAGTAGTGCGTAGAAGGGCTATGACGTATCGGAGTACAAGTACTTGTACTGGTTCAATTGCAGCACCTGCGAACCGCAAGACCCCGGAGTACATACAGTGTATGTACATGGAGGATGGAGTGCACATCAGAGACGAGAATTTCAAACCCAGCCCACCCAAACCCACGGCCCACCCAAACCCATTGGGTTAAGGGTGGGTTTTGGGTGAGCTCAGGATTTCATGGGTGGGTCTGGGTGGGCCGGCAAATCATTGCAAAAAATGACAGTAGATGTTTGCTACCGGTAGTAGTAGAACCATCTACTCCAGTACTAACTACTGGGTTTGGGTGGGTTTGGGTAGGTCTTGGTAGATCGTATGGGTTCTGGGTGGGTTTGGGCTGGTACTTCCGTGAGCGTAGCTTTACGTGGGTACCCATGGGTTTGATATTTTCAGAAATTCCCGTCTCTGGTGCACATCCTTCAACATGGAACCTACCAACATAGGAAAACATGAAAACTACTCACCATCGCAATAACACGATCACATCACTCCACACTCCTCTCCCCAAGAAACAGCGTGTCCATCAAAGCATTCGAAAGGCCATTATTAGAATTTAAAGGTACTGTAGTATGTACCGTAGTAGACTGTTCGTGAAGCAACAAGCAAGAAAATGGAATGAAAAATGGCAATTTTGTTAAAGCTTAGCTGCTTTGTACCCATCAGTATACCAATCATGGTGTCTTGCACTCAAATGTCATACTGCTGTCGCGATCTCAAGGTCCGACAAGTGTTTCGCATTCAAGATCTATTTTGTAAGATTTTCTTTTTCGTTCATGTTCGTGCTCGTAAGAATGGTGTCGACGAAAATGGAAAAACGAAACTGAAAGGTAAAAAATCACTTTCGTTTCGCTGAACACGTAAGAACCGGCCTTAGGAAGGAAAATCATCAATTGCGTTAACATCGATGAATAAGCTCAGTAATCGAGCACCTGAATGATCACCGCTTCTTGTTCCTCAACTTCTTTTTCTCCTGTGCCGACAACTTTCCTTTACTGAAGTCCGCATACCGACACAATCCAGTGGTATACTCTTTCTTGTTATGGCTAACATCAATCGTCCACTCGCAGTCGACTATTCTTCCAATTCCATGCTGACCAGACCAGTGGTTCGAGTGTCGGACGACGTGGTCGCCCATATCCCAATACTTGGATCCACCCGAGCCTTTTGATTTGAAATCCGGAGATCGGTCTGGTGTTTCGCAGGCCGTAAAGTTGGCTCTGGTCTTCCTCCAAAAGTTCCCAAAATCAACAAGACAATGCTGATCAGCCAAATCGGTACCGTTAACATCTGCCAGTGTAGTAGACGGACTAACGGTAGCATTGGTCAAAGGTGGTTCGTCCCTGTCCATCAACTCCTGAAGGGCTCCTAGGTTGCGTCCCATCCATAACTGACTTGTCAGTCGCGTACATTTCATCGTCGTAAAGCCATCAGTGAATAGAGGCAAGACGATCACAAGCGAAACTAAAAGCCTCATCGCTGCCGTCTACATGGCGTGTTCTTGCAACACTGGTTTTTGTGTCGGCATGTTCCGTTTCGGCATTCGTCCAGTCCGTCCGTCAACCGGCTCTCTCTGATCGCAGCACTCTTTTTCAGCAGTGAGTGCAGGCGCCAGGCGCCTGCGGGCAGCCCAGAGATCTTCGCTTGTCCGTCGCTCGACACTTCCTTGCGCATCGTATGCATACAAGCGTACGCAAACCACGTCAATCGCCCATCATCCTCAAACCTCAGACACTCACAACTGGTGCAGCCACAAAAGATCCTTGCTGTCGACTAGTCTACCTCCTCACCAGCACATCAAATCCGATTGTTTGGATTATTTGTAACCTTATTGAGACCATCCTTTGAATCGGTTAACACTTGTCCACTCTATTGCTTGAGTTCCCTCTCCTCGACTCTCATCAACACCAATTCCATACATCCTCGTCAAAACAGCAACCTTTGATTCAATCATGAGAACATTCCTTTTGAAAACAACTTTGCGGCAAATTTCGCGGAGAACATCATACCGGACTATCAATAACGCGCGAACCGCCAAACGATATCAAAGTGTGGATTGGAAGCGAACCTTGTGCCTTCAGTTATCCCGTCCATTGGATTTTGTGGTGTCGGAACCAGAAGACAACGTACCCCAAACATTTGTGTGTTTTGAGGACGAAGATGGCACGTGAGTTACTTCTATACCATACAACCACAGCACATTATTTAATATGGTGTGTGTGTGTGTTTGTACGGTGTTTGCTGTGGATGCAATGATTCGGTTCCTTTCTATTTTTGCTCACGATAGCATTACAGTTAACCGTGCTGTTTCTTTGTTTCAAAATAGATAATGAAAGCGTTGGTTTGATGGGTCGTCCTTGGAGTTCAAGACACTCCAGGTAAGTTTTCGGTTGTCTTTTCTTGATTGCAAACCATGGCTCCAGTGAGGAAACCACATTATACATCTACATTAACTTGTCGAGAATGTGTACATGTCGATAAACTCTTGCTGACTTCCTTCTGAGGAGTCTGAATTATGTTACTCCAGCTTGCCCAATTCCTCTATTATGGAAAGACTTACCTATTTCCTTCATCACCATCATGTTCTACAGCTTGTCTAGAATGCAGACATGATTCAGATTTGGAGAAGTAGTTCTTAACTTGTTAGTAAAGTTCCATGATTAACTAAACAAATGTCAGCAGCGATTGATCCGTCGTTACAGCGTCATCAGCAAGTATAGGTCATCATTGGCCACGTACATTCCAATCGGCGGTGTGAAGGGGTAACCCGAAGATTTTTCAAACAACCATTGATTCAGTCCGCTTTTTGACACGGTTGCCCGAGGTCATGAGGTCATGTTACCCGCCATCGTCGTCTTCTTCCCCGAGATCCCATCCCCTCGGAATCGACACTTCCGCACTCGTCGACGAGAGCAAGTCAAGCGATCGAAGACACACCACTGTTGTTCGTCGCGTGCTAGGTAGGGAACAGAGTCGCCTTGCCTGCCTTTTTCCCAGTGATGCTCGGGATTGAGAATGGAGGCCTTGGCGAATGGTTCCTCGGATGATGTGAACCGACGATCTGTACATGTTTGTTGTTCTTGTTGTTGTTGTTTGCGTGTTGGGGACAAGTTGTTGGGGGCTGTAACAGTTACAGTGTCAGCGAATCGTTCTATGAGCGGGGATTTGAACAGATTAGGAAAGCAATCACTACAATCGTTGCAAGCTGTGTGTGTACACTGAAGAAGGCAGTTAATCGCTGTCGCAACAGCAAATCAGTTGGTTTTCTGGTTTTTCGTCGTCGAGGCGTCGGCTGAACCGTATGTCCCTCGTCACCGAGATCCTCTTTGTAAGATCTGCCTTCTCTGCCACTGATTTGGTCTGAGAGGCGCATCTTTTTCCAGCTCAGAACCTGATTTTTGTCTTGGTCGAAGGAGTCAAATCACTCGATAGTCGAGAAAAAGATCATGGCATCATGGCCCATGTTTTTTTTGTAATCTGTCTGCTCTGAAGCGTACTTCGAGGACGAGTGTCGTGGTCAAGCATGATGAAGTAAAGGAGTACTCCGAGTATGAACAATCAACGATGGTTCGAATAAAGCATCCAAAGAATGTGGTGTACCAGAAGGTACCGCGAACGACGGTTTTTGTGGGTGTCATTCGCATCGCCATCTGCATAGCGGTTTCCGGTGCACTGGCCGGAGTTATGTGCCACTATTGGACACAGATCGAGCCACATGTCATTGGGGTTTCAAATCCCACATCAGTCGTGAACTTGCTGAATAGGCAACCACCACTTGCCAAACCCGTCGAACCAGTGTCAACTGTGTTGCTTTCACGAAATCCAGACGTCAAGGCTACAGCCGATGTGAGGGGAAATCTAGGTCCACCGTCAGTTATGACGCAACAAACTCCTGGTACCGACTGGCTCAAAGACCGGTGGCAAGCGGCATCCGATATGCACGGAACAGCCATTCCTGGCGTGCACTGGGTAGAACTGGAGTTTCCACGGTATGTCGAGACTATGTCGAAAGTGGTTTTGGACTGGGAGGCTGCCTTTGCTCGAGACTATCGCATTGAAGTGTCCATGGACCAACAAGAATGGCATGTCGTCTTCGACTCTCACGTCGACTCTGACCGACGAACTTCGGTAGAGTCCGGTCAGAGTCCTGGTGTCACGTCGAAGACGCCACTGCATATCGTTCATACTGTCACCATGTTAGAGGCCTCGTCGCCGTTCAAATTTCTCAGAGTTTACATTCGAAAATCTGCAATGGGATGGGGAGTGTCGCTCTGGCAAATCGATGCCTACGGAACGTTAATGACATCGATGTGATGACGAGGGATTCGCGAAGCGACTTCAAGCTTCTTTACGTAGTTTGTAACAACATGACACTCGTATAACCGATAAATTCAGATATGAATTCGTTGTGTATTTTCAAATCAACTGTTCATGGCCATACAACAATTATCAAAACCTATCCTTACATCAACTTCCATCTTATTAACCTCCACATCCACCACAGCCGCCGCATCCACCTCCTCCGCATCCACCTCCTCCATATCCACCTCCTCCACATTGTCCTCGTCCAAGTCCACTTAGACCTCCAACTACAAAAAAGAAATAAGAGCATCGTCATAAAACATTCCATGTTGTCATAAAGTCTCGAAACGTACCTGCACATGCCGATCCCCCTGCACAGGACGAAGGTCCACAAGCCACAGCACCACCACAAGCTCCTCCTGCGCAATTGAACAAATGTGGGGGGTAGAGCCATGCCCCGTCGCGGTCGTAAAAGGAGGGGTTGGACGGGTGTCCAACAACGACATCCCCCGGACAGGAGGCTTTCAGGCGACTTGCAAGAACATCACGGGCATTACTCACCGCTTCTAATTCAGCCTCTCTGCTTGGATCCATTCACGTTTGCGGGGACAACATCCCTGTGCCCTGGCTATCTGTGATTCCAATGCTCGAACATTTCTTTCAACTCGTATGAGAAGGATTTGATGAGCCTCCTTTGTTTCCAGGTGGTAGTACCCGGTACCGTAGTACGTCGTTCTTCCTAGCACGTAGTCCTTCTTTGGCGCACATGTGCTCAAGTCCGACTTGCAGGATGCAATCACCGGAATAAAGGCATCCAACCCTTTCGACGTTGTGGAGTCGGGTTCCACCCAGAACTCCAGGAACACTGTCGACGACGCTCCCATCTGGACAGCCACATCCAGGTTCACCCCAGCACTAAAGTCATGCCAGCTTTTCCAATCTCTACAAAAGTAAGCCTCGGGAGGCTCGCCACGATACATGCCACCACAAACCATGTACTCGGAATCGTACTCCTCCTTCCAAAGCCTCACTGTGGCTTTATAAGCAATATCCAGAACTCCGCCGTCACTGCGATCGGTGAGTGAATCATCATGGTGCAAAGTGCGCCCCATAATTGCGATACAGTCTTTGTTATAGTCACCAATTGACAATAAGATATGTGTATGCCACATCAAGTCAATCTGGTAGGTTGGAACAAGAACTGTTCGTGATTTCGCAGCCTTTGGTTTGAGCTTGAGAAACTTGATGTACTTCTCAACGCCCTCGGCAAGGAAGTCATCATCGCCGAATCGCTCTCCTGAGACTTGCCAAAGAAAGGTGGCTTGTCGCTCTGTTGAAGCAAGCAAGTCAAACCCGCTCAAAAGTTTAACACTTTCACCTTGGACGTCGTTGGGTGAACCCGCCAGTGCTGGAAGCGGAGAATCCTTCTGTGATTCTGATAAGAAGAAGGGCTCATTCGAGTACATGCTCTTCCAAATATCTCGAGTCGTGGCCTCCGCTAAACTGACATAACTAGGACTGTCGGGAATCTGGAACGCGAAGGGTGGTTTGGCCTCCATTACGGCTTCCTCTCCAAAGTTGTCCTTGATATAATTGACGTAGTTCAATGGGGACAACCGATGACAATGCCACAACCAAGCAACATCTGGTGGTGGGATTAAGTCTTCGCGAGAAAACTTGTGCACAAGGGGAAGCCATAGACGCTGGTATCGGAAAAGAGATCGCAACGAGTCTTGTTGTTCTCTGTCGCCTGTGGCAATTGTGACACCAAGTTCATGAAGACTTTCCAAGAATTCTTTGTGTTTTCTTGCATTTTGGGCAAGATTGCATGACAATGACATGATCTGCAACTATACATTCGTTTCCTTAAGCGCAACTTTGAAGGATGAATGAGACAATCAGCATTCAAATTCGATGATTCCGGTTCGATCGCTCGAGACGTGGGTACAGTGTTGATGAATCTTGTTTCGATCGACCCGACTGCCGTATTTGGACTGCACGAATTCTGCCGGTAGAATGGCTGGAGTCGTTTCTCTTACCTTTCTTTGCTAAATAGAAGTTCTCATGCAAACTCTCTACTTCATCAGAAACAATCCCTCAATTATTATACAAAATCCTACCGGTAGTACAAAAACTGGGAAGATCGTTCTGCAGACGATATCGCATCACCATGGAAACATTCAAATCACTCGTCGTCGTTTTTTTGTAGTTCTTTCAATTCTGAATGGTCAAAGCCCCAATCAAAGTCAAGGGTATGCCGGTGCCAGCTATATGCCATTGTCATTCTCTCAATCTCTGACTAGAGAAGTTCTTGCTATCAGAATTATGGCTCACAGCACCTTGTTTCTGTTGCTCCTCCAAATGATGGTCTTCATACAAATGTATAACCTTGCTCCTGCTGCAAACTTTTCAATTCTCATGTTGTTAGCACACTTTCAGGGCAGCAGGTAAGCTCTCAAACAACTTGCTTGAAATTTTCTTATCCTTGCTTCTGTAACACTGGGAGATGTTGATAGAGGGAATTCAAGTGATCCCAGCTATATATTCTACACCTTCCCCAGCAACCTCTGCATAAAACCGGTGAGCTTTAATGTCACACCAAGCTGAGTGCCCAAGTACTCATATGTTGTTTCTTTCCTTAAAATGATTGCAATGAGCAAGTATAGCTACAGCTGTAAAAATTTAAGTTCAGCAGGCCTGTGATAGGATGTTCTCTTCTGTCCACCAGTGAATACTGCTCCTCCGATGATGACCTACCATTGACCAGGAGCTGCCCCCACTCCCCCAGAGTGCGCATCACGCTCTGGTTTGGTTGCCCCTCCCATCCCTGATTCACCACCTTGCTGTCCTTATAAAGGTCAACAACATTTTTAGTTCTTGCAAACTCCTAAAACTCTTCCTTGGTGGTTGTATTGCTGCTGACATCACACCATTGTTTGTTTGGTTGCCCCTGATTCACCAGCTTGCTGTCCTCATGTAGGTCAACAAAATTTTTAGACCTTACAAAATCCTGAAACCTTCCTTGGTAGTTATATTGTTGCTGCTGAAGAAGTGTGACACCTGTTGCATCAAGAGCATTGACAAGATTCTACTTGGATTGTCTTCAAGTTTCCCTCTCCCAGTGGCTCACACATTCTTTGGGCAACAAATATTGAGGTCCAATGTCTTTAGTTTTGAAGATCATAGATTTGCTTATTGCCAACAATTCACAATTGAGAATTTATCAAGGAATCCCGTATCTGAAAGAATTGCTATGTTCCTCATCAACCATTGCAATCCTCCAAATTGTTTAGAAATGTAAGTGCATTGAGAGCCCCATTCCATTTCCGTGCGTGTCCTCCCCACTTGCCTTGGAAAAGGAAAAGGAACTATGGATACTGTACCAATAGACAATCAACCATGCATGATGCAAAGCTTAGCTGCTTCCTGCAGAGATTCACTACTGGTGCTCCTCTGCTGATAACAACCCACACCACTGACCACCATAATATCATGTATTCTTGAAGGGCATAACAAATGACATGCATGTTATGCTGGGCTACAGCACGGCCAAGAGTAGAGTGTGGAACCTACACCAGTATCAGTCCTATGATACTTTGGTGGTGACTCTCCTTCACCTTCATGTGGATCAAGCAATACTCCTCGGCACCACCAACTAGCGTTGGGAGCAGTACTGGTGTTGAACCAACAAGACCTGCTCTTGCTTGCATTATGTGCAGATCACCAGAACATTTGCTGCATTTTCCATCAACACAGCTATCCTTCCATGCTTGGTTCAATGAGCTCAGGTGCTCAACCTGACTCACTTCTTGCATGAAAAAGTTTATGTTTGATGTTGTTGATGCCTTACATGGAAAATGCCACTGTTGTTTGATCCATGAAGATGGATCAATATTCTATTGGTGCCCCTGACATGCAGTGCTGTGTTCGTTATGAACATCAATGTGGTCTGTCTTCTATATTGCTTTCTTGACCCATGCTGCTGCAGAGACTCCGCGGTTCAACAATCGAGGTCCATACGTGGTATCATTGCAAGCCAACAACATTACAGCCTTCACCAAATGGGGTAGCTCACCTGCCTGACTTCAGCAGATCAATTTTAAAGAGTGTTAAGAGGGCAACGGTCAGGGTTGAGTTCATACTAGATAAGAGTGCAATTGTTTTGAACAAGAACAGAGCAAAATGTCATGGTGGAAAGCTTGCTTGTTCCAACACGATAGATTCTTCTGATGAGGATTTGAGAACTGAGTTTCTATTGGCTGCATGAACCGTTTGTACTTCATCATAGCAAAAGGAAAATCTGAGATGAAACCTGGTGCCATGACCACACCTGAAGTGCAGTAGTACAAGAATATAGGCCTGCTCAGCTGGGTAAGTTAATGGTAATGTGGTACTCAATTGATCTACTGGTCTATCAACACGTCGGTAATATCGGAACGAGTCGGATTGGGACAGGACAATGCATATCAGTAGTTCATATGAATGCCACTGATTTGGTTGAGAAACTGGAGAAATGATGATTCTCCTTGTTTGATACCTGCTAAGGACAAGAGCAACCAAGTCCTTTGATGGCTTTGGAATGCTGTGGTGTTTCTTGTATAGGCAAGGGTAAGGCCAAGGTGCAACTTGACACAGCAGAGACAGAAAGGGGTCAGCAAGAAGCAAAGCCTTGAGATACCAGAAAAAACAAATTGGCATCAGCCAAATTGCTTGAAAAAGATGGTGCAAATCTTCAATTGCAGGACATAGAAAAGGGAAGTAGGAGGCTTTAATTTCCAGGAGCAGTAAAATCAGCTTCAGACTGCCATTTTCACTTCTTCCAAACTACTCAGCAAGCCAACAAAGAAAATAGATATGGAATGGTAATGGCATTTGAGAGTAGCAAGTACTAGTTTTATCTCCATTGTACAATCATCTTGCTTGTATACAGCAGAATAGATGTACTATGCTATCACCACTACAAATAGCTTCTTACAGTGCAGCTACATTGTAGATGCATAGATGCTACCACCAGGAGAGCTGAGTCAATAAGTGCCATATCTTCACTGAATGCCAGGCTTCTGTTGCCGGTGTTTTCAAAACGTTATTGCCTGATTTCCATACTAACATGTTTGCAAATTTAACAAAAACGCTGCAAGCGGGGCTTCGACGCTCGCCCCGCCTCAGCGGTTGCTCGTCCACTCGGTCTGATGTTCCTGTTGTGTGGTACTGGTTACTGCAGTATTGTTGGTGGGTTATGATGTCCTTACTAGGCACCGTGCCACCTACTACTCGAGGAGGCTCCCGTAGGAGTCGCTCGGTGTGGGCAGGCGGGCAGAGTTTAATCTAGACCGCTAGATACCTACTTGCGTGCACTCAGGTGACCAGACCGTTGTCGATGGTTTGCCTGCTGCACGGTTCTTGCGATGTCGCTTCGGTGCTGCACCGCTGTTCGACAACACAATGATTCGAATTTGCACTGTTCAAGACACCAACTTTTGATACATAGGGACCACTTGTTTGTGGCTCGATATGTAGTATGTGTAGTATGTAGTATGTTCCGTGGCGACGCGCTGGGCCGAGGTAATCTTCCGAATCTTCCCGACCTTACCTCTCCACCACTGACGGCGGGGCTTCGACGCTCGCCCCGCCTCAGCGGTTGCTCGTCCACTTGGTCTGATGTTCCTGTTGTGTGGTACTGGTTAATGCAGTATTGTTGGTGGGTAACGATGGCCTTACTAGGTAGTACCGTGCCACCTAGCTACTACTCGAGGAGGCTCCCGTAGGAGTCGCTCGGTGGCCCATGAGGCCAAAGGCGAGAGGGATGGTGGTTGAGTGAAACGAAGTGCAAGGGTGGGATGTTATCCGGGGGCAAGCCGGAAGGAGCCGCCGCGCAGCATGGCCGCGGCAAGTCCGGTCAGGACGGGTTGCGCTTGCACGGGCAAGTACCGGTAGAGTTCGTCGGATCGCCACCGACCGACCAAGCGGATGCGGTCGCTGTCGACCGCAGCACACAGGAGGCGGGCCATAGCCCCACCTGCGCGAGTCGGAAACGTCGGCGGTGGTGTAAGCTGGGGTCGGGTAGATGGCAAGGGCGGAGCCAGAATGTATCGCATTGGGGAATTTGGAGTCCCACTGCGGTAGGCATTAAGGGGGCGTCTGCGGCGGAGCGTGAAACGCCCGTAACGCGACGACCCGAGCCACGAGACAGAGGATAGGGTACAGCTGTGGGTACCCGGAACGGCCGTGCCCGATGGTCTCATTGCGGACGCCGTTCTTTTGACTGGTAAAGGTCAATGTGGCGAAGGTCGCCGCTTGAAGGTCGGGGAGGGGGCAATGGACATGGTCCAGTGTGCAGTATTCGCGACCCCACCCAGGGAGTAAGATTGTCAAGGCAAAAGAGGGTGTCTGTGTCGGAAACGGGACGGCTGAGATATTCGCCCGGGCGGAGGAGAAAGAAGAACCCCAGTATAAGACAATCGGAGGCCGCCTGGGATTCTTGTGTTGCCTCCTGGCTTGCTAACGTGACCACTTGCGTTAGGAGGGTGAGCGGCAAAGGCTTCACGCGGGAAGGAGGTTCATCGGCCTTGGACCAAGATTGGTAGAGGGCGGTGAGGCAGAAATCAAGGGTACCATGGGTGTTCAGTCGTGGGTCAGGGGGCCCCCAACCCGGCGTACGCCTGGCCCACAGCACGGACGGTCTCCTCCACCGTCCGAATGCGTACTGGTCGACGGCCGGGTGCGATGGCGCCGGACCGTACGCGTTGGGCGAAGATTTGGAGGAGAGGTATGGGATCGGATGGGAGGCAGCTGGATCTACGGAGAGGCTGCCGCAGAAAGCAGACCATAATGTCCACGCGGCGCCGGCGGAATGGACACGTTGGTGTCGCGAAACGCGTGTGTGAGTTGCCTCTTGAATAGCGCTCCAGTCAGCGCGGAGCTGGTCTCGGGCGCGAGCGTCACAAGACGCCAGGGGGATGCCTGGGGATAGTAAAGGTGAAAATGTGAGAGCAAGGCGTCGTCGGACAGGTGCCACAGGCGACTCGCATCGTCTGCCATGACGTTGGCCTTGCCCGCGATGTGATCGTGTTCCGCGCAGTATCGGTGGACACGTTGATGGAGGGAGTTTAGCCGCAAGAGATACGCGCATGACGAGTTGGAGGTTACAGATCCTTTGGCGGACCAGGGCAGGGCCGCCCGATTGTCTGTTGCTATCCAAAGGGTGCGCTCCGTGACCTTGGCGCGCTGCGATGTCCTTGTGTGCGATGATCGCTGCTAGATCCAGATCGGAAATGAAGAATGGGCCATTCGGTTGGTCGGCACTGCACAGTACCGCTTGGACGCTGGCCGGAAACGCTTCGCGCCATGCGAGGGGCGCGGAGGTGTCCGCCACGGGAGTGGGAAACCCAGACGCCGTCCAGCATGCCGCGTTGGCAGGAATCGCATGAGCCCAGATACGCCGGCGGCATCGGAACGAGTTCGAGCAAACGAGTCGGCAATCGCCGTGAGATCCTGCGCCATGTGCCAGACCTGTGGCGTGATGCGTACGCGATTGCGGTCGGCCTTGCCCAGAGCGTCCTGTAACACGGAGAAAAGACCGCGTGCACCTGGTAAGGCGGGAGACATCGAGCGCAATTCCCCCGTAAACTGGTGCCACTTGGCAGTCGAGATCCGCTTACGCGGCGGACGAAGGAGGAAGAGCACGTTGTAGAGGCGAGGAGTGACGCGATGCGGTGGGAGTTGGATCGTCCCCGCCGCAGGATCGAGATCCCAACCATGAATGCGCTTCTGGGTAGACCACGATGCATCACCCTTGAGCATCTTTTTCACCGACGCGGGTTTCTTTCGCTGCGGAGGGTCGCCAACCGCAAGCGGCCGGAAGACCTCGTCGATAGACGTGAGGGCCGTACGCAGAACTGTCGGACAGAGACTGCGCATCTGTGCCATGAGTAAAAAATTGTCAACATAAACATTGACGGCAGCGACGGGGGGTTGTCCCTGCGTGTGGCTGGCAGGGGTGCCTGGCCGCCCGCAAGGGTTGGACGTCCCGCGTGATGTAGCTGCCGCGGCAGCGTGGGATGGAGGTGTGGCGGTCACTGCCTCCAGCCGGTGCGCCTTGCTGTGCGTACGCCGTCGATCGCGAGCGTGCTGATCATTGGCTATCTAGGTCACAAGCTGTCTTGGTGAGAGCTGTGAAGTAGGGAGGGGATTCAACCCACCCCATAGGCAATACTAGCGGGAAGGCGATGAGAGGCCTTTGGCCTGGAGATGTAGGTAATATAACCCCCCTTACTTGCGTATGTCAGAAACTGCAGCCACACCCGGTAAAATCCGTCTGCCATGTCGATCTTGGCCATATCGAGGGTCTGCGCGCACTATGCGGGCCAGAACTTGTTGAAGGGCCCTCTCAAGAAATTGCATTGCTTCCCTGGGAGCCAGGCGGACCGTGTCGTCGTTGACCCCCGAGAAGCTATAGTCCACGATTTGGCGGGGACGTCGATCTCGTTGAGGAACCGCCGCCCCAAATGGGGACACGCGCAAGGCAGTCCAATGCCGGACCTCGGAGTACGGCAGAACTGCCCAGTAACCCTGCGCACAGAAGTCGAGCATTTCTTCAAACACGAAAGCCCGGTCTAAGTGCGCGGACTTGTGTGACCCTCGATGCACGGCGGTGTCACAAAGGGTTGTACCCCACGGACCGGATGCGCTCACCATGCTTGCACCACGTTTTCGTAAGTGGTCCAGCAGCCTTGCGGCGCGATGTGGAAGACGTCGGACACTGCTGGCTAGGTTTGATTCTCCCCGGGCGTTACGCACCCGTGCCTCCCAACCGTATTTCCGCACGCGTTGAGCAGTGGTCATGGCTAACTTACCGAGGGTTTCTTCGGCTTCCGAAATGTGTTCTGCACGGCGCTTGCCGACCGGGCGCTGCTCCTGCGTCGCCTGTGTCCAGGGGAGTGCTGTGTGGAGCCAGGGTGAGTCTGCGTCGGCATGAGCAGGGGGCAGATCTCCCCCTGGCATACCCGTCAGGTGGCTGGCTGCAGGTGCAGCCAGGTGATCACGGCAGAACTGCAGGAGGCGCGTCCGTTGTTTGCCTGCTGCCTGTTGATGCGAATGGGACGTGGGTGGCTCGCCGCCCGCAATTCGGGAAACATCCGCCTTGCAGCCACCAAGCGACACAGAATTCATTGCCCGTGTCGTTCGATGGCGGCCTGTGATTGCGGAGTATCGGACGTGTACCCCCAGGACGGACGGTGATACTGCTGAACTCCGCGTCCGGGCTCGGGTTGTCTACCCGGGCAACCGGGGTCCGCGCAGATTCCCCGCTATTGCCGGTAGCGACGACACGCCGGTGCGTGCCAAGGAGACCGACTTCGCCCCCGTTGGGGCAGTGCTGGGTGTCCTCGAGCCGCCGCACACCGGTTCCAGGTACTCCTCTGGCAGGGGTACTACCCAGTTAGTCGATAGGGGAAACGTCCCACGTTTGAGTTTCGTCACGAGGGATCGGAATTCGAGCGGCTCAACTCCCGCGTGCCCCTCGACCAGGTTCACGCTGCCTGACCCCGTGTAGGTACTTGTGCACCAGCCACTTGTACAGCACGCACGATGCTGGGGAAATACAGCGCGACGACCGCGGGCGTGCGTGTAACTTGCTGATAGTGCTCCGTGATGAATGGGGTGGCATTCTGGATGGCGGCGGTGAGATGCCATAACGCTTCCACAATTGGGATATGTGGGCCCATGCCTTGAAATAAGGTTTGACAGGCACAGAGCACCGCATATCGACCAAACGTGATGCACACCTCAACCGTGTCACGCGGGAACTTCACCTTTTCTTTGTCGCGCAAGGTTCGGTAATCGGCCAAGCTTGCACTCTGTTCACCTTGCGCCAGTTGGTTTACAATGCTCGCGGTGGCCAAGGCTTGCAAGTGGTTGGCACTGCTGGCATAGGCCACTTGAAAGGGCTGGCAGCCGGTGCTGAGGTCGTCAACACCATGGCCAACAAATTGGAACCCCTGGATGATTTGCTTGAGTGCCAACATGACAATCGGCGTGTATAGCTTAGTCGAGAGTCCTCTCGCCATACACACCCGCCGGAATTCTTGCACAAGGATTGTGTGTTGCTCACTCTTGTTTGCGCAGTTAGCCAGGTGCCCCCACACTGGAGCCACTTCTTCGGGATGGCCCACTTTGCAGAAACGCATCAACGTTCGATATGTCTCCTTATACACCTCCGGAACGGACTTGGGCTCGCGAGTGGATCGGTCTTCGGTTTCGTCCGCTGTGCGACCGCCCGCTCGCGTCAATACTCCCAGTGCCCACGCGAGGGTGTCTGTGATTTCGGTTGTGGCGGCGTCGGGCGCGACGAGCGCCGGTAGGTCCCTGCGCACTTTCCCGATCATTTACCGCTACACCTCCCCGGGCAGGCGCACGGGAAGGAGGGGATGTTATACCACTGGTACTCCATTCTGTGGACCCCCTCCGCCTCGGGCGGTGCATGCCGCCTTGAGCCAGGCCAGAATGTCCTGACACGAGGGAAGTTCATTTTGCGCGTGCATGGCACCATGCAGTTCTTGAAACGCGACCTTCGCGCTCACTCCCCGACGATGTACGAGCAGTGCTGCGTAGTAACCCGGGACCAGCTGTACGTTCCGGGGACGGACCACCTCGGTCTCTGGATCCGCTTCCGTAAAGGGGCCTAAGGGAACTGTCGTGTCTTCCCAGGCCGGCACCAACGTGAGCATTCCTGCGGTAGTGGGCACCCTGACAGGTGTGCCCACCAAATGAAAGGCCGAGTTTGGGACTTCGACAGTTGGGTACTGATACGGCAGGATATCGCCCAGTAACCCCAGTACCTTATCATTGAATCCGGACTCTTCCTCACCGGGCATGTCCATATACCGCATCAAGCGGTGCACGATGGACACTTCATGGTGCCCTCCCGGCCCCGCTACCAAGCAGAGAAAGGCCATGGGCTGTCGGTCACTCAAAATGACCGTCTGGTCGCGGAGTGTGGCCGGCGCCGGCACCCCTCCTCCTTCAAAACGGTAGCCCTGTAGATTGTTTGCCAGGCGCTCCGGGCTGGGCTGTTCATCGAGTCGCTGAGCAACTCGCAATACAATCTGGGTTGGACTACTGGCCTTCCTGGGTCGGCGGGTCCGTCGCGCTCCCCGGCCTCGACTGGAATTGGTATTGCAGGTACTGCTGGGTGGGCCATATCGTCACGGTTCTGTCGGGGGCGAGGCGTGCCCACCTGATTACCAAAATTTAAATCTAGACCGCGGGATACCTACTAGCATGCACTCAGGTGACCGGACCGTTGTCGATGGTTCGCCTGCTGCACGGTTCTTGCGATGTCGCTTCGGTGCTGCACCGCTGTTCGACAACACAATGATTCGAATTCGCACTGTTCAAGACACCGAATTTTGATACTTAGGGACCACTAGTTCGTGGCTCGATATGTAGTATGTTCCGTGGCGACGCGCTTGGCCGAGGTAATCTTCCGAATCTTCCCCAGCACGTTACCTGTCCACCACTGACGGTGAAGCGGAACATCAAGAAGTGCCCAGATTTTGTTTACATGGAAAAATCCCCACTCAACCTGACCGCAAATGTGAAAATTCCAAAAAGCGGCTTGGCGGGCATTTTTTGATATTCACCTTATTAAAGATATGCATACTGCTGCAACGCAGGATTGGCATACAAGGAATAAATGGAGGGGTCATGATTGTCACCATCACTGTCTTTTGAAGTCTGCTACTGGGCAGCAAGAAGAAGCGTTCATTTGACTTATGTGAATCACGTTGACTGCAATTGACAGCACCAACATCAAGTCAAAAGCCCGTCAGGGCTGACAACCAACTGAAATTTCATGTCATGTGCCTGTTTGTGACAACTGCTGCACATGAGGATTGGTAGTGCGTTGGTGGTTGACCAGTTTTTCTCCATGTGCCATCACCAGATCCTCATACAGTGTTTGAGTTCACACTTCTCATTCATGATTACTTAAGCATACTAGTATCTTTGGATCCAATAGCCAAACATTGATTGAATGTCCATGTTGTGATGAATTTGTAGGATCTTCCGGTTCTAGTATAAAAGACAAGCAAAAGGAAGAATGTTTCAGAAGGCGCAGAGTTGTTATTGTCATCATGACATAATCTTGTGGCTTACTCCTCATTTGCTATACCACAGTCCCGAGACCCAACACAAGGATGCTACTAAGCAAGCATGTCCTCCCACCAATATGAGTACCAAGGTGGTCTGAGACCAGTGCCATGACTTTCCTTCCAGCAAGCTGCTGTGGAAGGTACAAAGAATAGTGTCACCCTTAACGCGTCACTAGTTCATACTGGAATAAATTGGGTCATTTCTCTGTTGTTTGCCCTGTCTGAGGGGGGTGCAAAGTGAATGAGCAGTTGCCTTTTTCAAAATGCAAGTATCTATTTCAACCCTCACATCCTTTGCAAACTCACCACTGGCCTGCTTTGCAACACTCCCAGACTGGGAACCATTTGGTATAACCCTGAGTCCCTTACCAATTTTATCACTCTCCAAAGTTCTACTCAAACCACCCCAACATGATGAGCCATACAGGTAAACTAAATCCAATACACATATGCTGCTGCTGAATAGTGACAAGCAAGGTCAACAAAGACAATATTCGTTTGTAAAAGCAGATTCCAGAAAATGTAGAAGAAAGTAAGCAACTTGCTTGTTGTCGAATACACTACTATCGATACAAATGCTCATGAATGCGCAAGACTACCCCATGAATGAAACTACCTGGAACGCAACAACAACAGTACAACCGAGTTGGAGAAGAACAGATATGCATCCACAGGTCCCAGGTCTTGCCCCATTGACATGAGGTTCTTCAGGATAAACAAGGCCAGTGTCAAACGCAAAATACCTGACAGGCAATGCTGCTCCATTTCTTGCAAGAAGATTGGCAATCACAAAACCATTGAAAGGGAATCGCTTCCAAACCCAACCCAAATCCTTTAAAGTAGCCATAGGTCCAGGGCCTACTGTGGTACAGGTGTAGTGGAAAATACAGGAGTGGTACAGGTGTAGTGGAAAATACAGGAAGAACAAATAGGGTCTAATTATTCCCATCCTAGGTGGGTGGAATCTCAGTTTTGTTTCATTGTCTTTTCAATTGCGAAGTTTGTATAGCTACGTGCAACTCTAGCTCTTCAAGAATGCTGTGAATTCCGTATTCAGATTACTCCGAATGTATTATACAAAAAATGTCGTCACTGAGTTACGAGGTCCGTATTGTAAGTTACGGAGGGAAGAACGCGCTCTGTGTCATGGGTTGTGAGTCCTTGTCCTTGGAGACTTGGACCTTAGAGTACTCCGTACTTCATAGCTGGTACTAGTGTCTAGCCTCCCGGAGCCTTGGGGTTAATTAACCCCGTCAAATGCCTTAATTAACCCCGTCCCGATTTTCACTTCGTGTGTACAAAAAATACTCAAGTCTACTAAAAAAAGGGGTCGACGATGACGGTCAAAACGATGATGATGCTACAAATGAATGATGATTGAAACGTTAACACATTGTTTAAATGTCATCTAAGTGTGCGTGGTTGCGAGCAATATGGTCGAGGAAGCACCGTTTTCCATTTTTGGTTGCGCAAAGGAACACCGTTTTATCGCTATCATTGCAGTCACTACATTGCCAAGTTGTCTTCTTTTGACACTCCTTACATCGGCCTTGGTACCTAAATGATGTCTTTTCTCCATGGGCATTCTTAAGTCTCTTCACTGGAGTCAAGTGGGTGAGGACTCCAGCACGTGCACATCCACTTTCCACGGCCCTGATGCATGCCTCTTGGTAGGATGTCCCATTTGGGGACGACCTCGGTCGTCGCGTTCCTGTTCTCCGATTGTCGTAGCTATTGTCAATAAGTTCCTCCGCAAGGATGGAGTAAAACTCCTTTTGTAGACACTTTCTTTGCTGCTGCGCAGAGGAAGTACCATTTTTGAATGCGTTGTACACGAGCCATGTATCGACGACGATCATGGCAAAAATAGAAAGGTTAACTCGAACCAACCAATCCTTTGTTTCGACCTTCTTCTCGATCCGAAGGTCGTCTTGACGATACCGATTGTGCGTGCCTGTCGATGGCACCACACGTAGTATAGTACTAGATCTCCGCAATTTGAGGTTGCTTGATGGTCATGGTGACCCGCTCCGGAGGAGCATTCCGATCTTGACTCACTTGCCGCCAACGGCAGCGAGTGTATGGCGTTCCTTCCGAGAGAGCCCCTGCCGTTGCAATAAAGTACCTTCGTTCCCGATCCATCCACACGAAAGCAGCCATAGCAGGATCCAGTTGGTCTGCAGAATCCGAAGCGAGGGCGAAGAAATCACCACGTTGGTTCAGTTCCACCGAAGTGAGGAAGGCTTTTGGGAAACCTCTCGTCGCGGTCTTGACGACGCCGATGAAACGGAGGCCGTTCCGATAGAGTTCTTTTGCCGCTCCAACAGAAGCGAAGTACGAGTCTGCACAAACGATGCGATTCGAACCAAACCAAGGTGAGACAACAGATTTCAACACTTGTGTACCATGCAACAAACTTGACTCATTGTTTGGTTCATCATTGTCTTCCTCCTCACCGACGAGGTCAATACCTTTGACCAACTTCAAACGCAACATCACTCCGCTTCGACCACACGCAGCGTTCTGAATTTCGCAGCCGTTCTCCGGCTTTCGGTCAATCGCGACGTATTGTGGAAGGCCGTGGTTGATCCAGTGCCCTCCCTGGCCGTACCAACGGCTCATGGATTCGTCGACACAAATTGTGTCGGACGGAGAGAAAAAATTTGCTCTGTGGTCGTTGAAGTTCGCGACAAAGTCATCCACCAACTTCCACCGATGTTGCTCAGTACTTTCGTTCTCAGCTCGTTCAGAAGGTTGCTTGCTCCATCGAATAGCGCGAAAGAGGTCGTCAAAGCGATGCTTTGACATACCGGTGAGTCCAAAGTGAGGTGCAGGTCGATACTTCATCGGCGCGACAGAACTCCAAAGACTTGCCCTGGATGTGAATTCAAAAGAAGTCATGAGTATTAACACACCAAAGAATTTCAAAAGCTCCGAGGAGTTAGTCGTATTGGCGTCCAGCTTCTCAAGCTCAACGTTAGTCAGATCAACCATCGCAACAAGCTGCTTTGGAGGGAACATCAGAAGAAAGAAGTCGATGGCACTCATACGATTTATTGCTGAATTCCGTTGTCCAGGATAGAGGTCCTCACCAACTACATTCCTCACACTCCACATACGTGGAGCGCAATTACCATTCAATGAAGGCTCAGTGCTGAATGCCCTCCGCCACTCAACATGATGAGCAGTTGCAACAATGGAACGATCGTTCGCTGCAACAGTTGCTACAGCAACTGCTGGTGGTGCGGCTGTTGTTGTCTCCATACTTGCTCGTGCCTGCTGCTCCGGCTCCTCATCCGAACTTTGAATGGCATCTAGCATTTCTTGGGTGGACATACCGGCAACAGAAGGTGCTCCGACGTTGATCGTTTCATTAACATCTTCGACGTTTTCATTCACGAGTGCAGTCACGGGTTCATTGCTCACACCAGTGATCGATTCTGCGTCGGCCATCTTGATCCCTCTCGAATTCAACTGGCACCTCTTAATAGTGCCACCACCAAGCTCGTAATCTGCGGTGATTAGAGTTGTTGCCCTTCTCCCGCCGCTCGATGAAGCGGAATCAACCGAAACGACAGTCCCATTAACGAACTTCGTTTTCGCGTTGGCTCCATATCGTCGATGGCACTCGGCCAGGACTGTCACGTGGTGAGCTTTCGCTTGCACCCGTGCCCCAACCACATGTCGAGGATCATTTCTGGGCATTATGAGCTCAGTTGCTTATGAGCGGATGCAGGTGCAGCACCACAAAGTTCATGGGGCAGCGCCGAAAAAAACGATTGAAATTCGGAAGAAAAAATTTTTAGCTGCTGAAAATTTTTAATAACTCTACAACAAAGAAGATTGAGCATACCCCCGTTGACGGCATGCCATCTACATGTGTTACGAAGGCATAGGCCAATCCTCAAAGCCAACGGACCTTGTCACCGAATTGGCGGAGCAGATCCAAGGTTGGCAAAAACGGGGTTAATTAACCCCTTTTGGGGTTAATTAACCCCGTCGGGAGGCTAGACACTAGAGTATGTTTCATACCCTGTTTGTCAAACTTGTACACCGTAGCACGTAGTGCTTCCACTGTGAGTTCCAGTTTCCAGGTACAGTAGCTAAAGAAACCCCTATCGTCATAGGAGCTACTATCAACTATGAACTATGAACTACTTCCGGTACTCTGTAGCGTCATGAACATATCATGAATACAACATTATTCATTAGTGAAGAAGTGTATAATACGAATACGCTTCAAGATTAAAGATCCCGGATCCAGCAAGATGAGAATTGATAAACATCGATAGTACTTATACTCCAGTAGAGTACAGGGTACTTAGGTCTACAGTACAATACGACTCGGAATGCGTGTAACGACCCAATTTCTGTGGCGGCAAAAGGTTGCATCCTAAATTCTGATGGTTACACATGATACAGTAGACAGTGACATGAGTATTTGCTGTCAGTACATCGACCCACGACCAAGTCCTTTACCGATGCGAACGCACAGAGACACGTAGGGATTCGAGAGTGGCAGAACCCACCGAAATTTTCGATTGTAACGTCCACGTCTCTGCCAAATTTTAGGTATGATGATATTAGGGTACGTAGGAAAATGAAGCAATGGTCATGCCGGCGCGGGTTGGCATGAATTCAACGGCCAGTCTGTTTTGTCAGACAATTTCCACAGGTTTGAATTACACGACACCAACGAGTCACATTCTCTTTCATAGAATTGATCAACCCGCTGTTCACTCTATCTCTTTGCTTTCGGTAGCGGCTGATGCCCATTGATAAAAGTTATCAATCACACTCTTACTCCAAACTTTTTGACTTTGCTTCAGTTTACGCTTTGACAATTGATAGAGGGATAGAACGATTATAAAATGGGCGATACAGTGAGTAAACTATTGTTTCAGCCGCCTCCGCCCACCAAACTGAAAGAGGAGAAAGTCATTTGGTTGAATACTCGAAGAGGGTCAAGAATTCCCGCCTTTTACATTGGGTATAGGTCACCAGGCGGCGCCGGCGTATCACGGTCGATGACCTTGGAGGAAGTGACGAAGTCAAACCCTGAGGAAGGTATAACGATTCTTTACTCGCATGCAAATGCTGAAGACTTGGGATCTATTTATCTGTGGTGCAAATACCTAAGCAAGATGTTAAGAGTGAATTTGATGGCGTATGATTACACAGGCTACGGAATGGCGTATGAACAAGGTGAGTTGCTTGTACTTTGAATTGCTCAGTTTGTGTTGAGCATTTTTGCTCAACATTCAAAAATGCGAACGGTAGGTGTGGCGTCAGAGAAAAATTGCTATGCCGACATCGAAGCTGCATATGACTTCTTGCGGAATACCATTAATGTTCCAGCGAAAAACATTGTGCTCTATGGGCGATCCTTGGGCTCGGGGCCCTCGTGTCATTTGGCAGCAGGCCTGGCTCAACAAAAAATCGAAGACCCAGTGGCAGGTGTCATACTTCACGCGCCGTTTCTATCCGTCTACAGAATCGTTGTGGACACCGGGTGCACAGTTTATGGCGATAAGTTTCCGAATGTCGATCTTGTCCCGATGATCACATCGCCTGTCTTGCTGGTGCATGGGACGGCTGATCAGATCGTTCCATTTTACCACTCAGAACATTTGCTGCAAGCTTTGCCGAAAAACTCCCGAGTGGAACCCGTGTATATTGAAGATATGAGCCACAACAATGTGCATGCTGCAGTTCGCCACTTGTTTATCACGCGATTAGGTGACTTCCTGGATGAACATATCATCCCCTTTTCAGAGGACTATTCAAGAACAAAATCAGTCAAGGTACATCTACCTGCGAAGGATACGAGGACTCAGATTGATTCAGATGCAATACCAGTTTCAATTCAGGTTAAGCAATGAGACGAAAACCTTGAATATAGAGCGCTCTCGCCTGGTGTGGTTGCCGATCGTTGATTACTAGCCCTCGGTTGAATCCATCTTACCGCGACAATCATAACGTCATAACTCACATGGAATTACATACTATTATCTAGAGTCTAGAGCGCTTGAAGTGGCTTGCGAAAGGTCTTGTCTTGATACCTGGATAGTCCATTGGAGACATGAACAACGGGCAGTTTTCGACATACCGTCGTTTCGAGTTTCGATCTCTCGAGGTTAACACGCCCAACGCAAAACTGATGTTTCGGCACTTCAGAAACCGCCGGATGAAGATGGGAGCGTCAACGGATGATGAAGTGTGCGCACTATGGTTTGAATTTCGAAATATAAAATTATTAGAATCTGTATACAAAATCAAGTTCAGAATTTCTGATACTCAGAGATGGGAGGACCACTATGATGTTATCCTAATCACCTAATCTCTTGCGTAGCTGAAAACTGCTTAGGAGTTTAGAGTTGCGCGCTCCGCTTGAAAAGGTGTATGAAGAGCGAGCAGATTTGGACTGTGTCACTGTGTCCCGTGGGGCCAGTGGCCACGGCCATTGGCCCTGGGCCCTGGCCCGCCGGCAAGCAGTCGAGTGCGAATGCGAACTTCACACGTGTGAACCAGCAAGGACCTGGCACCCTCCCCTCCTCGAGTCTTTTTTTTCTTGAATAAAAAGTCACGAGTTCATAACGGGTACCAGAAACATCGAGATCCCAGAGCACGGAGTAGTTGTACTTGTACTAAATAACATGGCGATTGAGTATAATAGTACATGCATACCGGTCGGGAAAGTCGCAAGGATGAGGCTGATCGATGTCCGATGCACGGAAGCCATCGACTACCTGTACCAGGTAGCTGCCCGGCCCTCCTCGAATTCTAAAATACCTCAACCTGATCTAACGCAGAGCACTGGAGCACCACTAGGAGGTGGTCCCCAGTAGCCTTCGAAAAACCTTCAACGAACAACTCCGTGAACAATAGTACCACTACAGTTTGGTAGGTAGACACCCCTGTTTTCCCTCTTGGCCTGAGCGTCGAGCTATGGATGAACGTGATGTCAACGTCGATAACTAGTCTCTTAGTTGTTGACAGCAAAACTGCAGCACGTTCATTCCCAAACCCAAAATGAAATATCCGTGTTGAAGCGGGAGTGCGTTAATATACAAGATACAAAGCAAGCCTCTCGTACTAGTATTCGCCAGTCTTCTCTTCAAGCCATCGCTTGACCTGAGGGTATATGACATCGCTTTGTGTCCCCCTGAATGTTTCTACCACGCCTTTCTTTCCGTAGTACTCAACGAGGGGGGAGGTAGCCTGAAAAAGATCGTGAGTCCCGATGCAAGTCACCATATATAATCATACCAAAACATGTTCAATTACCTTGTCATAGGCAGCCAGTCGATTTCGAACACAATCTGGCTTATCATCATCTCGCTGCACCAAGGGCTCTCCGGTTTCGTCATCCAACCCGGGAACCTTGGGGGGTTTGTATGAGTATGAGTATATGCGACCTGAAGCAGGATGGATCCATCTATCAAGAGGATAGGTAGGTTAGAACTGGCTCCGCTTTGACGCAAAAATTCTAGAGTCAAACATGGACTCACCGGTCTGCAATACGGTTTACAATGACGTCGGTTGGAATATCCAAATTGACAACGGCATCGACATTCACGACTTGATCCAAAGCCTGCGCCTGTGGCAATGTACGAGGGAAGCCATCGAGCAAGATTGACTTTCCATCCTCCAAATGCGGGGTCGCATCCGACATGACCAGGTCAATCATGAGCTCATCAGGAACCAATCTTCCCGAGTCCATATATGCCTTCGCTTCGTTTCCCAAGTCGGTTTTCATCCTAACATTCTGACGCAGGAGATCGCCCGTTGAAAGATGGTGCAATTGAGGAAAATCCTGCAAACGAAAGAGAAAGCATGGTTGGCATGCCGACACTCGACATCACGCAAGTTGACTGTCCACGTCTGCACTTACTTGAAGAATTTTTCCAGAAATGGTCCCCTTGCCCCCGCCTGGCTTTCCCAAAATCAGCATGAACCGACATTCATCTTCATTGGGCGACGGTTGTGACAATGTGGACATGTACGTCCGAACGACGTAGCGAGGAGCGGGCGTTCGAAGTTTGGCAACGCACAACATGGTTTGTCAATTCAATGTGTGTCGAGGGCTCGTGAGTTTGTTTAATCGGAATTTTATTCGGAACAGAAAAAAATATAAAAAAATAATGGTGGCAGTGGCAGGAATGTGGTGAAGTCTTTGTCGCTCCCTTCTCTTGCTGCGTGTAGAAGTTGCAGTTTCGCGTCTGCAAATCCACCTATCGTCGATAGGAAAAGAACCAGGTGTCACCGATCAGGGAGTGACGCCGTCATTTCTTCGTGTCAGCCCAAACTCGCGTCTCGCTCGCGAACGTCTGAACGAAAACCAACCAAAGCGGATGATGGCCAGACGATAATCACTTCTGGTACTGAGCACTCCACGAGGTTCTGGAGTACTACTACCGTGTTCAGTAACAAAGAGTACACAGTACACAGTACACACTACTGGTATTTTGGCCCTCTAAGACCTACTACTAGTACCTGGTAGCTCGTATGCATAGAGACCTGATATCGTATGCGTATGGTGCCACGTGCGACGTGCTGCTGTGTGCTTCGTTCCCATGATGGGGTCAGGACCTGCGGCGAGTGATGGACAGACAATTTGTCAGGATGAAGACGAAGGAATGAGGGGAGACTTTGAAGGATGTGCACTGCATCATGTATTCATCGGTATGTCAGATGTCATCAGACGTTGCATTCAACACAACCACAAACGCATCGAGAGAACATCCATGATCTCTGTAAGGACGGTCAATTTCGTTTGAGGAGGGAAGCAACAGCGCAATGACCTTGATCGCGCTGATCGTGCAAGTTGTGTTTCTGTCAATAGATCTTTTCGGGAGATGTGAAGCCTTTCAGGTTTTCTCTTCCAGTGGTCATCCAATACGACATTCCTTGACGCGACGGCATGCCGTGAACTTCAACAACTTTTGGATGGCGACAATGGCCAATTTTACTGTGTGTGAAACTCCGGATAGACCCCACGATTTTGAATCTCGAAGCGGCTCCAAGTACTGGAACGAAGGCGACGGCGTTGTTCGCCAATCAGATCACTGGTCTGGCCAACATGGCTGTTACAGGATTGTCGATTGCCTGTGGTACATCAATCAGGAACATGGCTTTGAAGAAATTATCACAGGACAATGTTCCTTCAGCGACTTCGCGACAAAAAAGCGAAAGGGACGAAAAACTCTACAACAACGCGGTGTTGTATTGAAGGATAAGGAAGAGAAGGTGTCGTTGATGAAGATTAAGATCGACTTTGACAATTTCTGGAGGTCGACTCAGGCACACTTTACATCTCATGATTACCCAAAGGACCGAGAGCCTGACTTTCGCTCCAAAAGTGGCTCCATGTACTGGGACGACAACGACGGCGTCATTCGACTTTCCGATCACTGGACTGGTCAACATGGTGTGACGCAAATTGTAGATTGCCGTTGGACTATTGATATCCAACAGCCCCAGGTGAAACAACCCATAAGCGGCAAATGCATGTACGAAGGCTTTGTGAAGCGAAGTAGAAAGCGAACGAAGGCAATCAGCTGGAGAAAAATCAGTAGATAAGCATCAACCGGCAAAACGACGATTGCAGCGCAGGCAATAACGCGCGCCTCGAATCAAGTTGTTCGTCTCGATCATGATATCACATCCAACTGCTGATTGGTAAAGGCCCATTGACGTGTAAATTGACCGTTTCGGCCAGCATGTGCGAACGTTGCCTGGTAGGTATGGCATGTTCACTGGGTTTAGAATAAGTACACAGCTTCTCCATCAGGGAAGCGAGTGAAGGAAAATCATAGACAGAACTCAAACACAAACCAGTATCTCGTCGGCAAATTCATCGCTGGGTCACTCCGGCAACACTGAAGCGCAAAGGGACGTCGGGAGGAAGTGCCATCATGGAAAAAGGATGCAACCTCATAAGCATTGAGTCAGGGGTATCTAGGTGGCTTGCCTTAGGAGTAAAGGGTACACCTCGCCATCAACCTTGCAGCAAGGTGTGGGAGGACGTTCGTGGTGGTGGCAAGGTGATCGAGTGAGAGAACCAGCCGCGTTAGACTCGGCGCAAGACATGAGAAAACAGAAACCAGGTATCCTAACTATTCTGTTCACTCTCTATTTCTTGTAGCAACTTGGCTAATCGCGCGGATCTCGCTTCCTCAAACTTGATCTCTCCGTATGCAACCATTAGCATTAGTGGAGTAAACGCAAGTAGACCTGGCAACGCTCGAAATTGGAATAACGATCCCACCAAAGCTCCTCCTGCAGCTCCTCCAATTGCATGCGATATGTACAACTGGGTGTTTTTGCTTTCGTTGTCGTTCATTACTTGTCGGATTGCTAAATTGGATACCCGTTCCAGTCCAAAACATGCAGTTCCAACCATGGCACTATTGGCGCCCATTACAAGAGCTGTTCGGATAACAGGTAAGCCTTTCCGCGTGGCCATCGCCGCTCCTACGGTAAGACCGGCTATGCTACACATAACCATTCGATTCGAAACTCGCAGTACTTCGTCGTCCATACTCTCGCTTGTGATGGTGGTGGACGTTGTGTGTGTTGCGTCGGGGTGGAGGTGTCCGTTGAGCGTGATGCGGAACACTCACACAATCCAAGGGCCAGTATATGTAGCTCTGATAAGGCGCACTCGCTAGTATTTGACGATTGTGAACAACCAGCAACGTTCTCGCAAATAGAATAGAACTCGACAGTTGTCAACAACTTCTTACAACTGGCACCTACTACGAACTATGTTGAGTGCGGCAGAGGTATGCATTTTTATGCCGTGTGCAGAGTACTGCTACTCCGACTGGACTACGACAGTACTCCAGTAATTCAGCTCCGGTGTGCTCCCAGTACAAGTTGCATGCAGTAGTGCAGTAGTACCACCGGTGGTATGCAGCCATTTTGGCCTTCCGAACTTCGCTGGTCACCCGACTCCAGACATCCGTCACCATTCGCAATTCGCAATACACCGTGTTCCGAATACCCCTTATTATTTACTTCCATCAATTGTACTAAACCAGACACCACTATCATAGTAGGCCTAAAGTTCGGTGAATATACGCCTTGCTCGTCAAAGCTTTGGATCCAACCACTCCCTATCATACAAATCAGAATCTATGCTCCCAACTCCCGTCATATTTGTGCAGTTCTGTGCTGACTTCCTATTCTACTATTACAATGAAACCTTCACTCCTTCATATCATCGCAATGCTAATCTTATGGACCGCGGAAATCGATGCCTTTTCAAGTCCTAGACCAAGATTGCGGACTGGCTATCTCGACCTTATGCGTATCAAGCCGACATGGCATGGTCGGTTTTACCACTCGGAGTCGCCGTCGACCACAACCAAACTTGCACTACGGCTACCGTCCGCACCACTGATATCCGCTGACGATGCATGGGGAAATTGGAGCTTTCTCGCGGGTATGGCAACGTTAGCACAGTTTCTGGGGAAGAGTACTGGTGTCGGTCGTCTGTTGGGCCCGCCTGTCACTGCCATGGCATTGACTTTTTGTTTTGCCAGCGTTGGAGTTTTGAATCCAGGAGGAACTGAGGCGGCCAAATCGTTGCAGCTGATTTGTCTTCAGTTGGCCACGCCTCTTCTCTTGTTGGGTGCCGATTTACGAGATTGCGCATCTCGATGCGGTCCATTGTTAGAAGCGTTCCTTGTGGCTTCTGTAGCCACTATTGTGGCCTGCACGGTGGGTTGGGTGACGTGCGGAACTCTCTTGACCAAGGCATTAGGGCGTGATGGTCTTGTCGTGGCTGCGGCACTAATGGCCAAGAATGTAGGAGGGGGCATCAACTACGTTGCCGTTTGTCGATGTCTATCAGCCAGTCCAGAAGCCTTTGCCGCTGGTTTTTGCGTTGACAACCTATTTGGCCTCGTTTACTTCCCAATATCGAGCGCTTTGTCAGCTGGAAGACCGGATTTAGACGATGCTTCAACATCTGATGGCACCGCTGAACTGCCCGATCCAGAGAACACCCCGATTACTCTTAAGCATATCACCTCGGCTGTGTGGGTTGGGTCATTGCTGATATGGCTGGGCGAGAAATTCGGAGGCAACGCTGGAGCACTTCCGCTGTGTACTTTGCTAACCGTAGCACTGACATCATTAGCTCCTAAAAAATGGATGTTGCCACTCCAACCCGCGTCACACTTGCTGGGAGGCGGTGCCCTGTACCTCTTTTTTGCTGCTGTGGGCGCTCCAGGCTTGGCAGTGGCAGATTCAGTCAAGACTGCTCTCTTTCCCTTGGGACTGTTCCTCACAATCTTGTATAGTATTCATGGGCTCATCATGGGGTTGTGTTGCAAAATAATGGGCGGCAAGGGTGCATACATGCCGCAGCGGCTCTTGGTTGCTTCATCTGCAGCTATCGGAGGTCCTGCAACCGCTGCGGCACTGGCTCAGGCCATGGGTTGGCGATCACTCCTGGCCCCATCACTTCTCGTGGGTAATCTCGGATACGCTATTGCCACATTTGCTGGACTCGCCTATCATGGCTTTTTCTCGCGGTAGGTTGCATACCTCGAATATGTTTTGACTAGGTGCCCTAGTTTCCTTCATTTCGCTATCTACCTGGTTTCGACGATAAAATCGGGGTTGCCCGTGTCGGTGGCTAAGCAGTGTCTTACGTAAAAGATAACGTAAAGCGGCTCGCGTGTGTACCATAGCTTTTATGCCACTATTGAATAGCGCATACCGTGCTTCTGACAGTATTGTCATTGCAGGCATCGGTGACAAGCTTACGTGCCTCCTGGACGCTTCTTCTGGCCATCAAAATGTTATCATCACCCCATGACGGTGGCGTGTCACCGACAGGAATGTATCTATAGGATATCAGAGAAAGACGGTGAGGCATTTCTAGATCGCTGAGGGTCAAAATAAAACCTTCGTACCTTGCTTGATCGAGCTGTATCTTCCAAGTTGTGAACTTCTGGCATGCCAACTGGCAAGCCCACGACACGTCTCCAAAGGTTGTTACTGAGGATTGGTAGCGATACATTGGATGAGGTATGCGTTGATGGCCACTGCATTCCTTGCATTCGTAAACAAGTGCTCGACTTTTCCCTAGAAAGCATGCATCGCACACCTTGCCATTCTCCACCAAAACTTCCTTTTCTTGGTTGCAAACATCACAGTGGCCTCCATCCTTCACGATTTCAATTGAGACGGACGAGTCTAGCATGCTGACCGTGAGCCATTCGCAGCAGCGAGGACAGCGGCCGACTCGACGCAACCCATCGCTTGTGGGACTGCAGAGCAATACTATGCATGCGGAGCAAATGTCAGGATCCGTTTGACAACATGGCATGTGTGCGAAGCCTCCCTTGGGTTCTTCGCAGCAAACGAGGCAGCAATTCTTGCTGACGTTCACCAAGGTCTCATCAATGGTATTGTCTCCGCAAAGGTTCAGATCGTCAACATCAGGAAGCAGGCTCGTCTTGCCCTTGCCATGGTCGACAGCCCTTGTTTGACGTCGAATCACGGCTGCCTCCTTTTCAGAAAGACCATGCTGTTTGTAAGTCAAGTGATCTTCGAGAATTTTCTGTTCGTAGTCATGTTGGACGTCCACTCCTTCGACGCATGTGACACAACTCTCGATCGATTCCAGGACTGTTTCATTGGACGCTACCATGCAATCCTCAACACTCGCCTGGGGTTGTAGCTCGGACATGGTGCTCTCTGGCATGCTTCTGGCTTTGAGACAATCTTCTGTGTATTTGACCTATGATTGCTTGGAAAAAGTGTTGTGGGATTATTGACGTCAGGTACGAGCCTGTTAATGGAAATTTGTCAAGTGGTCGAATTCTCGATGAATAGCGCACTCGCGAGCATACTGTACTTAAATTACGATTTACGATCCAGCATATACCGGTAGGCTACTCGTACTCGGAGTGATACGAGTATATGCGATATGTCATACTCCGAATCTACATGAAGAGTGAAAAGTGAGGGCCAAGTTTTGGCGCGAAATATGACGTTATGGATGTATTCATATACGTATACTGAATGATACGGGTATTCTTTAATTGTATGCATATCCTCTTGGTACCTTGTACTGCTGGAAGTTGCGTACATACATCGAGTAGACGCTACACCCTACCAGTACAGATCCAGTCACGTCAATAGGTGGGCACGCTACCAGGTACAAGGACAGTATCATACACAAGGGTGGCAACGCTAGGTTTAACTCAAGTAGGTTTAACTAGGTTTGAACCTAAAACCTAGATTTCATTTGAGACGAATAATTTAGGTTTTTGGTTTAACTCAAGGGTTTAGGGGTTACGGGTTATGAGTTACGAGTTACTTTAAGTCTTTACGGGTTTGGTTACAGCGAATGAGCGAGTAGTAACATAAGCGAACTAGCAGCTATGACAATCGGCAAGGAAGATAAAAGAATGAGGTCCAAACAAAGTTGAGGAATGCCTTGGTTGCCATGATGACTGTGGAGAAGGTGGTCTGCATAAAGTCCAACCATGCTGCATTTGAAGATTGTATGTTTGAGGAATCTGGTGCTGACAGCAGGGTGTACTACTCATGAGCAGCAGAGGAGGATCAAGCCATCAGATTGGTAGTGCTGGGTAAGGCATAATGATGGATTAGCTGTACCAGGCAACTGTTACAGCTACCGGTAGATAGACTGTGCGAGAGGTGAGACTTGAGACTCTTCCCAGTGCACCTTTACATAGTAGTATAGTACATCGGGTACAGTGGCCGGTAGATTAGGTTTGGAATTTAGGTTTAACTAGGTTTAACTAGGTTTAAACCTAAACCTAAAATTGAAAAAAATAAAAATTAGGTTTTTGCCACCCTTGATCATACAGAGCATGTACGAGACATGGGACAGCGCGTTTTATGGAGATTTGTATACAATTATACACAAACAATTTTAGTATATACAGTATAGATGCATTTACTGTCGTGATACTTGGTGTTCGAGTACGACGTATTCACAGTGTATGTCATACAGTAGACAGTAGACTACAACATCATAATTTATGGAGTCGATTTTTTTTAGAAAGCTCGACCGGCTCGATGGGACATACACGGCCTACGGCCTCCCACTTGTACTGTACATACCTTGTATCGTACATGTATGTTCATACCAGCATGAATCATACTGAGTACGAGGTACAACTACAGCGTACTGGTACTTGTATCCATCCACTGGAACAGGTCTTGCGTGACGTTCCAACTGCCAAAGCAAGGGTCGTACTACTATACTTAGGAACTACAGTACATGCTACGGTACCCACAACAATGCATACAGCATACATTATATCAAGAACCGGATGTTTTCGAAAGATGAACTCCGAGTACTGGTGCGATGTCTACACCCTGTGTACACCGTGGAAAGGCGATGTTTCCGGCACTTTTGCAACTCTCCATCACCGCCATGACCGTGCGACGGCAGCTGGCGCAAGTCTACCTCCTGATAAATTTCTTTGCTGTCAATTGTCAACAAACGGGGAGCCGTCCTTCACAGCAAGATGGTCAATGTTCTAGAATGTATAAATGGAGACCTGAGGAAGAGCACCCATGCAACATTCCTAAACTTAACGTCGCGCAATTGAAGTCACAGTTCGGCTCCCGTGGCCTGACATCGCTCTATCATACACCAATCATTATTCAACGAGGGACGAAAGGAAGAAATGAGAAATTCTTCAACATGACAAGTCAGTCAGGGATTGTTTCAGTTTTTCCATCGAGCTTTGAGGTGACTCTGTCGAGCTCAAACTCATTTTCGGCTCATCGACGAAGGATACCAATATCACAGTACCTAGAGGAGATCCTGGAAACTGGAGAAACGTCCCCGGATCAGCTATCGAACGAAACGTGGTATCTTTTTGGAGAAACGTACAGCAGTGAATGGAAGGAGCTATTAAGTCATTACGAACTACCTCCTTGTCAGACCTGCGTCAGGAGCTTGGTTGCACTTTCTTTTGGTATCGGCAATCGAGGCAGTGGGGTTCAATGGCACGTTCATGGTCCTGGATTTGCCGAGACCTTGTGGGGTCAAAAGCATTGGGTCCTATACCCACCTGATGAGAAGCCAGACTTTCATCCTGACCAAACATCACGGAATTGGATGGAATACACGTATCCAGCAGTAAGGAAGCGCCCACACGAGTGCACATTGTATCCTGGGGACATGATCTACTTTCCAAACATGTGGTGGCATGCTACTATCAATCTAGATCCATACACATCGTTTGTGTCGTCGTTCACAACAGAGCTAGACGCACACCAGATGGAGGAGGCAATGATGTGAGTATGAGTCAATCAAACGCGGAGTTGAACTTTAAAGAGGAGTTGCAATATTAGGACATATTATTTTTTAGGATGTTTTTTTTCATTCGGTGTAGGAGAAATGTAGAGGGTGCTATTTGCACGCAACGTGCAGAGGCTATCAACTGAAACGTTTCCGTAACCTAAAATTGAACGAATGCTCTTCCATCAATTCCCGATCTGAGCATGAGAGAAGCGAGATTGCATCTCCACTCCCTACCCTTCCATAGGGACGATTGATGGCAACTTCTCCTTCAAGACTTCGTCATTTTGCAGTGCAGCAGAGTACTGGGTCAAGAACGCTCCGAGGGTCGCAGCTGCTAATGGAAGTGCCACGTCAGGGGCGATGTTGGCAGCATTCTCATCCTGAACCACCTTAGATTCGACAACGCGCCTCTTCGCCTCTTCCGCGGCAGCGGCAGCCAGCGCTGTGACCGCGCTGACTTGGTTCTTGAAAGCCTCTGGGTCAGAAATGGTAGCAACAAGTCGCTCGACAAACACCTCTTGCATCGGTTCCGGCAGAGCAACCAGAGAGTCGTGCAATTTCTGCACAAGTTGCGGATCTGGAGACATGAGCTTGGCCGACTTCTTCAGTATTCCATGCTTGTCCAAGGAAGAAGTCATGTCAGGTAATGGGATCGCTTCGTTTGTTTCGCTCAAATCAAAGTCGTCATCTTCGTCGTCTTGCTGCTCAATCTCTTCCTTGAAGAGATCAAGCAAATCCTGATCGACTGAGTTGATAGTTCCTAGAGACTCAAATCGGTCGTTCTGAACCAACGGTGTAATCGATCCAGGGACATAGTCTCTATCATACTCCATCACATCATCACCAATCAACAGGTCAGAATCATTGATGGAAGAGGGGTCAGGAAGAGAGCTCACGTGCAGAGGAACAATAGACGGAACATGCGGGATCGACGATTTCACTGGGCTCGGCAGGGTCGACTGCACTTTCCTCTTTTTGCTTCCCGGTTCGGCGGTGTATAAATCAAGCTCACCCGTTTGTTGGATGCTCATCATCTCCT
The DNA here is from genome assembly GCA_022925895.1 of Fragilaria crotonensis. Lineage (NCBI taxonomy): Eukaryota > Bacillariophyta > Fragilariophyceae > Fragilariales > Fragilariaceae > Fragilaria > Fragilaria crotonensis. The sequence continues at coordinate 67,452 of JAKSYS010000091.1, forward strand.
TCACCATACTGGCCAGTCGTTCCATGTCCAGAGCCATGTCTGCCATTCGCGACTTCAAAACCTTAACTTCGTACTTCAAAGCGTCGACTTCTTGCTTGTCAGGGGACTCAGTCGAGTTTGCCTTTCGAATATCTCCGAGGAGATCAGGACGACCCCGCAAAAACTTCTCATGGCGGAAGCGCCAGTATTTGGACTCGAGGTCATTTACTGGCGAGTTGAGCTTGATAGGATCAGACTTGATTTTACGGAATCCGTAGAAGTTGAGTTGACGAACAAAGGAGGAGAAGTTGTTATGCTTGAAGAATTGCGGAATAATTTCAGAGGCAAACTTCTCGGGATCCTTCACAACGAAAGTGGCTCCATCGTCAGACCTGGTAAGGAACACAAGAAAGCGACGTGAGTTAAAAACGGTTAAAAGGTCAAAATAAACCTGTGACGTGGCGTCTTCGAACGAGAAGTCACCCCAAAAACATATTGCCCACCTATTGCCCCTTCGAATCATTGAGCAAACGAGCTTGTTCAAAGGGTCAATCAATGGCGCTCTCTCTGACAACATCCTCCCGACGCTTTGCACTGACTTACCATGTAGCAACCGATGAATCACAACTGTCGATCATATGATAGGTTTCTGGTTGAGGAGGGAAGAAGGAATATGTTAGTGCAGTTCAATCGTGGGTGATCAACGCATGGAACGAGAGCAAACCTGAGTCGCACATCCAACGGATTTGACAACGATAGCCTTTCGACTCTACCCATCCAACAACGCAAGCATGATCTATAGATCGTACAAAATTGATAGTCTCGATCCATCTGATCCTTTGTGCTCTTTATCCCATCATTTCAGTTTGTCACAAGGGGAGGCGGGCAATATACCTCAGACGTAGAATCATACAGCACGTTTGTACGGCATGTCACCGACAGGGACGACGGGGGCGAACAAGGGTTCGACAACAACTTACTCCTCAAAAAGATAGGGGCGTTCTCAGCGTCCTTACGCTTGGTAATTGTTGGCTTGGTCATCTTCTTGACAGCTTCTGAGGCAACGGGAACTTGTGGAAAAATGTTGTTCGGTGAAACGATAGGAGTGATGCAATTTTTTTCACGTTCGGGTTTTTATGGGAAGAGTAGGAATTTGCACTTCAGCTTGGCAACTCGTTATAATGCATAAAATCCGTACGACAAGTGCAAGACGGTGAGAACAGGGTTGAACAAAATAGAATTTGTACCAGGACCTACGGAGGCACTTAAGAAGCTTGGCTTGCTAACATGCCAGCTCACGACATGTGATGTCCGTTTGCGAGATCTATTTTGGGAGGCATGTCGGAACCTCCTGAAGTCGTGGAGCAATCGATTTATGTTGAGGCTGTACTGTGCTTGACTTCATCCGAACACAGGTTCAACCACGTGCACCCTAAAATAAATGGTAACGTGTCAAAATGGTCATAAGCGTTGTCAAATCAGATGCTGTCCTGCAAGCAGTGCCAGTAGTACAGTGAGAACCCGATACGCTATGTGCCGGTATTCTGAGTTCGTCCATATCATATATTTGCCAGTGAAGTAAATGTATGCATTGTGTGTGTCTTAAATATGTAAGCATACATGATGCAGACTTTATGAATTGGAAGGGTACAAGTAGTCACTTCCTCCTCTGACAGCAATTTTCTATTTTGGGGTGCGAATGAACAACCGAGCGACAGCAACTAATATGTCATCGTAGGTCGGAGGGGGTATGCATATGACTATCATTGGAAAAGTCAATTTCAAGAGGCAAACAACTTCATGACAAATACTCCAGTTCTCAATACTGTATAACTCCTCAAGATCACTAAATGAACGTTATGATTGCTTCAAGCTTTATGCTATTCATGTTTCTCCTCCAGTGTAAGATTGGAATCTTGGAGAGTTCTTGAAGTATTGCATTTTTTGAGTGCCATTCCTCAGAAATATTGGCCCATGCATGTACCACTTATCATCCTTGTTGGTACTACAGGATAGACCTGTACTTAATACTAATGCAAATGTCTTATGCTTGTCAGCACTCACAGTCACTTTGGACACTCCCAGCAGTAATCTGGCACCACAGGCATTGTTATCAGTGGTATGGGTTTCTGACATGTGCCTTCTTGGCAACAAGAACCCCTCACGCTCTGGCAGTGCTACGAGAGAAGAAACAGCAACAAGCATATCCAAGGAAATGAAAGTTGTCGCATCAGAGTTGGAGTCGTGCCTGAACATGTGACAAGGCAAGCAAGAAAGTAATGAATTGATCAAAATGATTGGCTGATCCCGTTGACCACTGACTGATCTAATCTCATGCCATTGTCACCAGATATGAAGCCTTCAACAGAACCTTCTATTAGTTTCCACTCAATTCTGTGCAGTTGCTTACTTTGGCAGCTCCTATGACACGGGAGACAGCAAATGAAACCAGCATAATAGAGCATCATGTGCTTGCTTGGTTACAAGTACCAAAAGGCCAAGCAACTATGCTGTTCAGTCACACACTTATCTAGAGAGTTTTTAAGGCACTACTCACGTCAGCAGCTTACTTTTCCTTTATGATGATACCCATATCCATCAGTCTCCCTTATCCTTCTTGGATTCAATGACATGCTATGGTAAAGAAAGAATAAAATAAAATACAATAGAATACAATAAAGAATAGAATAGAATAAAACAAAACAAAATAAAATAGAACTGCTGATTATTGGGTTGATATCGCCCCTTGTCTTTTGTGAAGGTCAGGAGTTGCATGCATTGCATGGGACAAGATTGCTTGGACATCAGCATGGATTCTTGGACAGGACAACCACACCAGTCAACATCGTGTATGCTAGTATGCTGGTATCTATCACATTACAGTCATAGTAGTCACAAAGCCTGGGGACGCATTCACATTGTTTTCAGGAATAGAATGCTTCCCAGTTGAAGCACAATAGATTTCATTAATATTGATGGCAGCTTGTGATTTATCTTCAGGACCTGGATTGGGCACTCCATATAGGCTATGCCAGGCTAGTATCACACACATCCATGATTGTATAAACTCATCATGGAGTGATTCATTGAAGTTGCTTTGTTGTGCAAAGTCGTCAACAATGTCAGGTGTTGTCCTTGAGGAAGGTCATGAATCAAATAAGAGACTGGTACTAGTGCAAGATCTTTTTTCTTAGTGCAAAGACATAGAGGAAGTGGCATGTCAGATAGCTATAGCTATGTAAAAATCCAATTCACTGGCACTGTTATATTTGTCAACATACAACACTCTACTTGTAGAGTTGTGAGTTGTCAGAACTGTGTAAAATACTGGAGTAAGTTACAGTCATTACCCGTAGCATGGCCATGCTGACAAGGACTTCAGTGCTGTAGCCAGTAATCATTCCATACAAGTGTACTAGTACTAGGACAAAATTCATGTGGAATGAAACGTAGCAGCACTGCTCCCTTGGGTGGTAACAGCGAGCAAACAAAAGGGCAAAACAGGGGCAAACAACGGTATGATAGATTGAAACGGGTGATCAATCCAAACAATCTACTATTGGTACTTATCAATTTGGCAAACACAAGAATTATGATTCAATCATAGGATTTCCATTATTCAAAGCATGTTGAACTGTGTAGAAAACATACCATGTGTGTAGAATGTAGTATCGTGTCAGGAAACAGACAGTAGTACAGTATTTAAGCCTACAGTACCCAATACCAGCTCAACCATACCAGTAGTCAAGTAGGGTTTTGTCAGGTGGTAAAATGAAAACACTGCATGATATAGGTAGAGTGACCAGCTATATCTTCTAGGGCTGCTGTGTGATGCAATGCGCACTGCACACCCCATTTTTTGCATCGGAGTCCTACACTCGCGACTTGCGATGGACCTATCTGAGTGGCAAAAAAAAACGGATCGAGAGGCAAAACAACGCACGGTTCATGTAACAAATTTGCCACCCATGTGCCACCAGGGTAGCAATAATAAGTGGGAAAATCTTGAATGTTGATGTGAGAAGCAACAATCAAGAGCCTATTGGCTACTAAATATTGTTTTGGTGCTGACCCAACAGTGAGCAAGAATTCAGAAATTTGGACGTTTGTTGATCAATTTCAATATGGCCTCAGTAAAGCTTATGGGGTTGCATGAGACCGCGACTATTGATGTGGAACAGTGCAATGTCTTGATGATGCTTCCAACGTTACACTGTCCTCAGGGTGGCCTCATTATCTATGTTGGTGAAGGCTTAATTGAAAAGGACCCTCCTTACTGAAAGAGTCATGAAGCCACTGTTTTCGAGGAGTGCACTGCTCCACCTTGCAAAGGACGTTTCTTGCAATTGCAAAAAAATGATTGAGAGCATGTGACCAACACAACAATGTCACCATACCAAAATGGTGCATATCAATCTGGAATGACATGGGATGGCTATGCAAAGTGGTGCCTGTCTGCAATTTAGTACAATAGTGAATGTGGCACTCCTTGCTGACTCTCATGCTGATACCATTGTACTCAGAAGCAATGCTATCATTGTGCAGTATACGAGCGAGTCGTGAATATGATCTTGTCTTTCCATACGCGGACTCATATGAAGCTTTATGGAACGTGCCAATTGCAACGGATGCAATGGCAGTAACAAGTCAAACAACAGGAGAAACGTTTTGTTTCTTCAAGAATGTAGCTATTGGGATGGGTATGCAGCTCAACCAATCATTGATCAATCCCAATCAACTCCGTCACCATGGAATATTCATGCATGACAATCCCTGCTATGCCGACACATCAATGCATTTGACCTGCCTCTCATGATGATGAATTCATCATCCCGATGCAAGCTGAAGGAACCATAATATTCTTTGAAGAACGGAAACTGACCAATTACGAGCTGGCAAATTGTCCTCATATCATCTTACTATTGTCTCATTCACAATGGAATCCATGGGAGTGCAGTTTCCACTTCAGGCATCATCATGTTGATGAGGGATATCCGTTAAAATTGGTGGTGTGGTGCAAAGCTTCAACCTATCTGATACCAATTGCAAAACTAATCCTTGATTGACACATTTCTGAAGTTAGCGTGCTGGTTGGTGACCAGACCCCTGATGTACCAATAACAAGAACATTTCTCTCCGACAAACAACATACAGGGGTCTTTGCCGAGGGGCTGAGCGAAACAAGGTGGTATATTGGCCTGATACAGGTGCACGAGACCATCAAAGTGACAATGCAAAACTGCACGCGATCCGCTGTTTTGCCTTTCAGTCGGTGATAAGGAGCAGACCGTGTGTTCGAATGACTGCTGCTTGCAGGTGATTTTTCACCGATGATACCATGGATGGAAGGTGAAAATCCCTTGGCGGTAATCAATACGCCCAAGTAATGGCAAACAGGGACTTCTTTGCAGTGGCTTACCCGATGTCGAGCAAAACAGTGCCTACGGCTCGTTGAGGAAGTTCATCCAAGTGGGAAAAAGAATGAATTAATGTCCAATATCAGGAAGAAGAAGTACAACTCAATTGATTATCACATCACTGAGCCACACCAACCGTATTGCAACTTCTTTGTTGAAGGGGTGAAAGGAAAAATCCGACAAAAATGGTTTTGCATCATGGTTCACAAAAGCGTACGGCAACGGCTCTTGGACTGGCTAGAAACTGCAGTGGGTGTGATACTATTCAGAACCATACGGCCGACAGCATAAGATGCTTGGATGGCCAACAATTCCCAGTATTTGGACTTCAGGTTCTACGATTGGGTCTTGTATAGAGAGAAAACAAAGCTTGGAAGGTGGCTTGGCATCAAGATTCCGTCCAGAGCTACTGTGCAACAAGGGACCAAGCTTGAGCTCCAAGTCAAAGAATAGAAAACAACATGTGCGGCATTCGCCGCTTATTACATTACACCAGAGCAACTGGGTGAGAATGAGCTCATCATCATTGACAAGAAAGACAGAGACATGACAATTCCCGTGACTGGGACAATCCCGCCTGCAATAAGGAATTCATTGAAGAGTTTGGGCGTAAACTTAACGATCATGCGCTGAAAGAAGCCGATCAGAATTCCACGTCAGATATCTACGAAGACACTAACAAATGAAACTGGATTTTCCACCAGACGGTGTCAAGGTGCAGTTTGGTGGCCTCGTGAAAGGCTCCGTGATAAAGATGGCTAAGTAGAAATCGGGACAGCACACAAAAATCCCTTCTTTGACACCCAAATGTATGAGGTGGAATTCCAGGATGGGCACATGGCCTCCCTTGTGGCAAACACAATGGCAGAGATTCTCTTCGCACAGACAGATTGTGAAGGGACCAGCAAGGCACGTCATGTTTGATGAGATTATGGACCATCAGACAAACAGTAGGCAACTTCTAGAACAAGATGCGTTTATGACCACTCAGACAGCAGGGACGTGTCAATGTCATAACACCATGAAAGGCTGGGAGATTCTGGTCAGGAGGAAAGACAGAAATACAACTTTGATTGGTATCAAAGACATTGAGGAGTCTTACCCTGTACAGCTTCTTCTTTGTGGAATATGCAGTTCAGGCGGCTATCAGAGGAGCCCGGGTTCACATGGTGGTCCCGCATAACTTGAGGAAACTCAATCGTATCATTGCAAACAACATCAAATCAGAGTATTGGATTCGGACACACAAATTTGGGATAAAATGCTGAAGACTGCTGCTGAGGCACAACAATTTGATGCTGAGAGCAGTTACACCCATCGTGCTGGGACGCTGTCCTCAAGCAAAGCAACAAGAGATGAAAAAAGCATGTCCGGCATTCAAAGTGTGGGAAAAGTTGATAGACAAAATACCGCCCGGACATCGTTCACCGCAAAGCACGTTTTGTGGCATGCAGCCACACTAACGAGGTGCTTGATTCCCTTATCACCATGGACTCGTTTGTGGTATTGCGTGATTCAGCTCAAATTGCATTGATGATTACGGCCTTGAATGACCTCAAGTTTATGGCATGTAATATTCAGAATGCATCATGTTTGACTGCTGACTGCAGAGAAAAGATATGGACGACCGATGGGCCAGAATTTGGTTCCAAGGCTGGCACCAAGTTCATTGTCAAGAATGCATTACACGGACACTAGCATGCCGGTGCCGCATTCCATTCATTGCTGGCAGACATGTTAAGAATGGACACAGGATATTGTCCGACCAAGACCAATCTCAACTTTTGGATACAACCAGCGGTGAAAGTGAACGGGCTTGAATACTACGAGATCGCCCATGTTACGTTGATGACATTTGTCCATCTTACATGATCCTCACACCACATTCACTGCACTGCTGACATCTTCATTCAAACTAAAAGACGATACAATTGCTGAGCTTCTTGATGTATATCTCAGTGCTCAGCTTGAAATGATGGTTGTGGATGAAGTCCAATGCTGAACAATGTCCGGGGAGACAAAATATGCTGTTCATGCATCGAAGAAATGCGGAAGATAGTCTTGCAAAGAAAGGCCAGCGCATTCCTAGTACAAAGTGCTGCACACCGTTATCGTCTGACTACCAACCTACTGAGCTCAAGACAAGTGCCGAACTCAAAAGCAAAGGCATCCAAGCGTATCAAGAGCTCGCTCATTGGTGTATTGCATTGGGCAGTCAAGCTTGGGAGAGTTGACACCTTGTTGGAGGCTTTATTGATGTCAACATATATGACAACGTAGCAAGAGGGACATCTCCTGCAACAGTTATACAGGATATTTGAATACTTGAAGTTTTACCCAAAGAGGAAGATTGCATTTGATGCATCCATAACATCCATACCTTAGTAAGTGAATGTTCCAAAACTAGTATGATTGGCATGATTTTTATTGCAATGTCGCTGAAGCAATTTCCAGTGACGTGTCGATCCCGGGAGTAGATCCAATGATGACACACTGTTTCGTCGACGGGAGTCACGGCGGCGATTGTGCCACGAGCCGGTTGCAGACAGGAATCTTGATATTCTGTAACAAGGCCCCGGTGAAATGGTATAGTAAATGGCAGAACACCATGGAAGCAAGCACGCTTGGCATTCAAGCAATGAAGAATGCTATCAAGTTGACCACAGAAGTATTAGCTAGTACTAGGCTATGAACTGAAAATGTTCGGTGTACCCACCGAAACATCAGCCAGTATAATTTGTGATAACGATGCAGTGGTGTACAAGAACACTTCACTACTACCAGGGTCCACATTGAAAGAGGAACATCATTCCATTGCATACCATCATTGTTGTGAGTCTGTTGCGGCTTGGACCGTCAGAATTGCTAAGAGAGTACTCCAGCAAATCTCAGTGATTTATTTACCTAATTGCTGCTGCAGGCACGACGCCAGGAATTGCTGGAGAAGTTCAAATACCTATTGACAGCCAAAGCATGTGTGTTCACTACTCCTACTACTGTGTACTGTATTGTTGTATGGCCATTGACATTGGATGCATGATTACGTGTGTATACTGGTTAACTATTGTTGGTAATCTAGTGGATGATTGCTACAAGCAATCTTCTCACCCATTTGTTGTGTTACGATTGCATAACTAGTACTCCGAGTAGTAAGCAAAAGTGTACACGCTGATCCAAGGGATCACGGGTACTAGTAGCAGCTTTCTTTTTGCCGCGGCCGTGTTTCATGAGCTTTGATTTTGCATTCTCGCAAATCCGGTCCTCCGTCTCGCCTTCACCAGCCATATCACCATGTGCTCCAGGTACACTCGAACTGGAGTACTAATCGAGTTGATATCCGTCTATATCCGAACTCCGAACACCAGCTCTAGCGGTAGGCAGTGTGCTTTTGCGGCGTCCATTGTCCTTGTATGATGATATTGTATGTACCAGGTACCTCGTTTATACTACCAGAACTACTGGGGAAGTACCGGTACTTGGAACCTGACGGTTGCACGATTCATACACGTATAAACTGTAAGGGATTCGTGTGCCGCCACGAATCGGAGAAGAAGAAGGATGATGATGTTCTGTTCCCATTCTTGACATCAAGATGTCAAGATAAAAACTCCTCGGAACAATCTGTCTTGGCTCTTTGCCGGAGCACGGCATGAATGCGATCCGATACGATGCAATCGAAGTTGAAGCGATTTTTCAATATCAGATTATTTCCGTGATTTAAGAGATTCTCTACCGCGGCATGATCGGCATATAGTAGTAGACGTTAGCGGAATACATAAAGTAGCAGAAGCAATCGGAAGTTACCACTAGTTATCACATTCCATTGCAGCCAGAGCGAAACATTGCGCTCGACTTCATACCGTGACCTTTTAACTTGGAGAGTTGCGACTGGCGAATACACAATTCCGTGTTCCAATTCAATTTCTAAAATATACTGCTCGGAGGCGACCCCATCAATGCGGGTGCAGGCACTCTCGGCGCGGATAATCGGGTATGATTCCGTATGGCATCTTGCCATCGTACAGGAGTTCTCCAGCTTGAAACCAAGGGTCGGCAGTGAACAGGATGAATCCGTTCACCATTTAGAGAAACGTACATGGCATCATCTTCAGTGGCATTTCGCCAATTCCAACCTTCGGCGGCAAACTCGATTGTATTGCGAGCTGCCATGTGTTGCAGTTCCATCCGGTCGGACCATAGCCGACTCCGAATACGGTCGGAGTATTCCGTTCTCATAGGAATCGGTACAACTTTTACCTCATTGTCGAATGCGACCCTTGAATGGCTTGGAGGACTGCAAGCCCCTTCCTTACGAGAATGATCTTTGAGAGGCATAACGATTGGCTTGACAGAGGGTCGCAAGGGGGAAATTTTATAAGGCCGCGCTTGAGAAGAGTCCTCCGTGATGCCCAAACGATGTAGGAGTCGGGAGCGAATCTCACAGCTTGATGATCGCTGAATTGCCGCAGACCTCGCACCACGAACAAAATGATGGAGTGGAGGGGTTGGCGACGTCAATATGGGAGAACTCATTCTCGTAGAAGAGGATAGTTACGGTTTTATGTTGCTCTGGCGGGTCCGGAGTACTTGTTCTTGTCCCTCTTGGTGCGGCACGCACTATGATTATGTATGATAACATGACGCAGTTAGTGGTGGGCGAATTAGGAATCCCCCACACCGGTACTAAGTACTCAGTAGGGACTTTAAGCAAACTGAAAAATCTCTGCGCGCGCACGTTTTTTGCCCTCCTTCAGCCTCCCGGAGAAAACCCGATGTCACACTTCATGTCTCCGGTATTCAGATTCCAACTTGAAGCTGAGCTAAGGCTAAAGTTGTGCGCAGAACGAAAAAACATGGCCAACTCAACCTTAAAATGCCATTTTAAAGTTGCGTTGTCAGGCAACCTCTATCTCCGCGCGCACCAGGACACCTTTGGCCGCGCCATCACTTTCCTCGTGGATTTCTACACAAAGGTCATGGAAGTACTACTACAATGGATCCCCGCTACCAGTACCTGGTACTGTGGTTGGCGCCGAGCAACAAGTTTCTCAACTCCGATGAGGAACAACAGCAAAGGTGGAGGGAATCTGCTGTGTCATTGTCTTCAGTAGAACAAAGAGAACACCTGTCCACCAGGAAGACCACATGAGGCAAATATATCGAGCAAGGAGGTGACAGGAAGGATAGTAGCAATATTTAACAATGAAAGTTTGCTCATTCTCTGGGCCGAGGACCATTGAACAACGTGAGACTAAGGGTAAAACTATTACCTACGTTGACTACCCCTAGTTCTACACACATCCTTCTTACTCATTGACCAACATCTATCATGCCAGTTAGTGGAATGGCAGCATCGAATTCTAACGGTGGTGTAGTATTATAATACAAGATAGTATGACTGCCATAGGTCTGGGTCCGATCAAACACTTCCCACGGGACTCGCTGGAAACTGGAAAAATATGCTCGTTCCGATCACGCATAGCATCGTCACTCAACTTTCTTCCCTGGATACGATACGTCCTTTCCGATTCTCATATCAATGGTCCCGATGCGAGTACCAGGGCCTTATGATTGCAAAACGTCAAATCCTGCGTTCACGTGAGAAAGTCCTTCACGTACACTCAGGCATCGGTGGCGATTGATGCTCAAATCTTGTTGGACTCGTAGTGTGCCGCCGAGCACAAGTGTTCTTTCCATTCCATCGCGAGACACCTCCGACATTGTGATATATGTAATTCTCGATCCTTGTCGGGCAAGAATGATGCGTCGACAGTCGGATCCTTGAACATTTTTTGGTTTTCGCTGAAGGGGCAATCGTATCATCCACTTCTCCCTTTTGAATCCGTGCTGCTCACTTGAAATCTCGGCCGTCACAAGCCCAAACTTTTTGGCCGAAAAGCATTTTCCGACTATGACCACAAGATCGTGTTGGCAGCGAACGCCAATTGATCCTGTTGTCGTTTCTTGGTCAACGCAGCGGCAAGAGAACCCGTAACGTGCCTTCCACCCTGTAGATTCTTGATGTGGGACGACAAAAGTTAGCTCCAAAGTCACCCACGATGATTTGCATTGAATTGCAATGCTGTGGATCTACGGCGTACTCTGCATTTTTGCAACAACAGTTTCTTTTTTTGGTGCGCACGACGAAACGTTTTTGCTTAACCGAACTTGGTAAGCATCGTGACTTTCATTAACTCAAACTTCTGAGTGCCGGAGCGCACAATCCGGTACTCGACGAATGCTAAGGTTGCGCGCGCGCACAACTTTTCCAAGATTTGCTTAAAGTCCCTAGTACTCTTTCATGTAGCATCTACGTGACTCCGGAGCACGTACGAAAGCAAGAATTTGTGGACATGCCGTCTGCGGTCAGAAATAATTCGTTTTGCGAGCCAGAATCGAATTCTTGTGGTTGCCCGTGGTCTTGGTAATTGAAGAAAACAGACACAGACATCCATCGGACATACCATATACTAACGTACGATTAGCTACTTATGCTCCAGAACTTCCGAACCAATCAGCGCCCAGCTCGTCGACGCAATTTCATGTACTGTAGAAACATCTGGGACATTAGCAGGGAGATCCGGGTAGAGTCGTGTTTCCACTAACCTTCCTGTAGAACGGGTTATGAGCAGGTTATGAGACACAATAGCGGATCTGAGAATAGGGAATCTTGCTTCACAATTTCCGAAAATCGTCGATTTTTGGGTTTTAGTGGAAAGTTGAACCCGATGGTTTCTTCTCAGTTTCTCTTGTCGAGATTATGTTACACGTGTTCAATTTCATCCCTTCGAAGCTCCACGTTGCACCATATCTATGTACACCAAAGCAGACACTGGTATCTAAAGAGGATGCTGTTGACAAAAGCATTCGAATAAGTCGACGTTCGCACTACGAAAAATGTGCGCACTCACTCAACGCAACATCATGACACGTTTCATTCCGCCATGACGACGATTGTAATACCGGTGATTCGGCGCCTGAACCACACTTTACCGGTACCTATCAGACTAATGTTCACATGACTGATCCAACGCAACAAACGACAGTGCTCAACGATACATATCTGTCGAGAACGAAGCACCAGCGACTAAGGGACCTAGCGCGGAATCTTACTTGATGATGTTTTGGAGGAATCCTTGTCCTGGATTAGTAAAAAGTTCGCGCTTCGTTTAGCGCGCACACAACAAAAAAACGATACCGTCGGTCTCCGACCATGACGACGATTGCAATGCCGTAAATTCAGCCACTAAACCACCAGCCACCATTTAGTCTAGAGACTAATAATAATACGGCGAATCCAACAGTAGAAACGACACTACTTAGAAATTTAAATCTGCCGAGAACATAGCTCCGTCATGTAGTAGGTGAAAACGCAACCGGTGAGGAATCTTACTTGTTGTTTCGTAGGAATCCTTGTTCTGGAATTTAGTAGAAAATCCCTTCTTTCATGTCAACCATTATCTCGTTTGTCCGATGTTTATTTACGTTTCCGGTCCACTAATAAGGTAAGCGTAGTGGAAACACGACTCTACCCGGATCTCCCTATTGAACCAGTCGCCGTTTTGTATTCGAACCAGGAACTAGAGTAGAGACAACCGGTACACTGCTTTATTCGGAGTACGCTTGTAATCTGGTACTACAGTACTACAGTACGGAGTAGTCCAGTACATGGAGGTTGGAGTACGACAATAGGGAGATCCGGGTAGAGTCGTGATTCCAGTAAGTTTCCCTTGTCATAAGGGAACCTTAGTGGAAGGGAAAATCCGGAATTAGAGATCCGGGTTGATGTGCAGCAAGTGAAATTTCTATTAAATTCCTGGACAGGGATTCCTCCTGAACGTCAAATAAGATTCCGCTGTGAGTTGCTTTTTCATCGAAAGCCTGTTGGTGGGTTGTTTTCAGCTAATTCGGATTGCTGAGCACTGTCGTTTCTATCGCTAGATTGACCGTATCAATATTAATCTATAGTCTCAACTTAAGTCAGTGCTTTAGGGGATACATTATCTGTATCGCAATCGTCGTTGTTGTCGGAGAGCGACGACATCGTTTTTTTTGCTCTGAGTGCGCCAAACCGAGGCTCGATATTTCGAACAAATTCCAGCACAAGGATTCCTCAGCAATATTACGAGAGATTCCGCACGAGGTCCAGTTGTCAAGTAGTGTTGGTGCTCGAATCTCAGCGGATTCGAATTTTGAGCACTGTCGTTTATACCGTTGAATCCGCAATGTCCACATTAGTCTAGAGGAACGATGATCAGTCAGAAGTGAAGCTGATACAGCACCGGTTTTGCAATCGACGTCATGGCGGGAGAGGGATGTCGTCGTTTTCCGGTTGGTGCCGACTAATTTGAACGCTTTTGTTGACAGCTTTGTCTTCAAGTACGACGTCCTGCTTTGGCTTACATAAATGTAGTGCAACGTGGAACTTAGAAAGCAGCATTTTGACACGTGGAACGGAGTCTTGATAGCAGAAAACGCAGTGGAATGAAGCAGCTTCAAACTTCCACTAAAGCCCCGAGGATCGACCTTTATCGGAAATTGCGAAACAAGATTCCCTTTTTCAGATCCGTTATTGTGACTCATAACCGGTTCTGAGCTGAAATAGCAGAAACGATAGTGGAAACACGACTCCACCCGGATCTCCCTAATAAGTATCATACGAGTACCTGGTACACGTAATAAATCGAGGATAAAACATACTACGAGGGACATCACAGGAAATCAGGACACGCATCACTTGAAATTTCCGAAATCAGATTGTGACTGGCTGAACAAGATTTAGCCACAAACGTACTGGAGTATGAGTTACTGTGTACATTTATATATGCTGTGGAGTGTGGAGTACACTCCATTTCTGAACTCGGAGTATCATATGCTCCGTACGTCAAGTGTCATACTCCGAGGGGCGGCCGCGTATCGTGTATGTCAGTATGTCATATGCGTTTGATTGTCATACTATGTACGTCATAGGTCCCCTAATCGAGCGGGCCATAATAAGATGCAGCATGCAGTGGTGTACGAGTAGTACAAGTATACAGACTGGAGTGCTGTCTTCTTCTGATTACAGTACTGGTACGCAATGTACGGTATTTCTATGCAAGTGTAGTACTCCGAGAAAATGGTATGGCTGCTACTAACATGATTCACTGTTTACTTTGGGGGCGATGCTAACGTCCATGCGTATCACCCTAATTTGTATCAGGCAGTAATGAACGTAACACCACGAAATACTCTCTATTTCACTCGAAAATCCGCGATACCAGAATTTGTTCCTAACTCAATTGCGAGTATCAGGAGGAATTCTGATGCATCCACATTCATGATTGCTACTGTCCACATAAAAATGCCGCACATGTTATTTGTCATTCAGCAAAGTAAATACTGAGAAATGCATGCATAGGAGTTTGTTGTCAACATGCAGTGTTTCTTTGGTTCTATCCACAAAAAGATTGATTAGCTGCCACTTCTTATTCACAGTTGCTGCTTTTGTCGATGCGCAGCTTTGCCTTCTTCTCTTGTTCAATGTTTCACTCGAAAATCCGCGATACCAGAATTTGTTCCTAACTCAATTGCGAGTATCAGGAGGAATTCTGATGCATCCACATTCATTGCTACCGTCCACATAAAAATGCCGCACATGTTATTTGTCATTCAGCAAAGTAAATACTGAGAAATGCATGCATAGGAGTTTGTTGTCAACATGCAGTGTTTCTTTGGTTCTATCCACAAAAAGATTGATTAGCTGCCACTTCTTATTCACAGTTGTTGCTGCTTTTGTCGATGCGCAGCTTTGCCTTCTTCTCTTGTTCAATGTTTCGACTATGATATGAATTGCATGACTGTTTTGTACTCCGAGTACTCCAGTATTTGAAATGATTTTGACATGACTAGCCTGAACCTGACGCAGTATCCGTGATACCGCGATCCTTAAATTCTCCTTTCAAGAAATGGGCATCAGGATCACGGCCAAATAACTGCATGCATGATACAAAAATAACCAGAGTTGATACCAGTTTTTGCATATTTTGGGTGAGTTACTAGAGCATCCCCACCCGCAGCACTAAAAAATTGGACATATCGATTTAGCACCAGTAAAAACCCACTACTCTTGGACATCATGCCTGTGTATCTTTCTTGCACCGTTTGGAGTTTTTAACATATGTCATGATGAGATAGAGCGGTGCACCATCAATTCCCCCACCCTTCTAATTCTTGTACAGAGTCGTTTTTGCTGACATTTGCTGTCAACTTCACAATGGCTGGGACACCCGCTTCCCCAACAGAGAAATGCTTCATTCAAACAAGATCATCAACAACATCATCCATGTCTGTATCACATTCGTATTATATGTGACAGCATATGTTGTTTTGTTGTCACGTCAACGATGTAATCATTTTTGTTCTTTTTTTGTATTACCAATGCAACATTCAAATTATGTCAGTCACGGTCAAATCATATGAGCACGTGATAGAATAACCTCATAGAAACACTCAATCCTATTGGTCAACATTGCATTCCAAGGGGTCAAAAAGATCAAATTGAGTGGCACTACCGTAGCTAGAATGGAGTGTCGGAGCTAAATTTGAGGACCAGTTGCTCAATTCAGCGCTGGTGCTAGAATTTAGCACCATTCAGGGGCCAGATCTTCTGATTTAGGCCCAACCAGTGCTGGCATTTTTTGGCCCTTGTACATTTTAGAATGTCGTCTTCGGAGAAACATCGGCGCCGCTGGTGGGGATCCTTATCAAGCATTTCTGTCCGTCTGTCTTCGCTACTTCTTGTCTGGGTGCCTCGCTGTTCTCGAACAACCATTCGCAACTAAACGAGCCTGCCCTTGGTCCGTGTTGCAGGTGCGCGTTCACTGCGCGCTCTCAGGGAGATTGATACCGGAAATCGTAACAATGCATTCCAAATTTCGTAGCAACTCCTATCTGCCTCGTTCTGCGGCGTGGCATACCTCGAACTCTCAACGATCGAACACCGCGCATTGGTATTGCGGTTGAGTAAGGGTTGATCATATATTCTTGTGTGTCACTTGACTCTGCGTCAGCCCATGGTCCTCATAACACCCGCCCCTGAAACGGGTCAACCGTCCCCAGATAACAAGAAGAAGACTCGACTGGAGACTAGCAACGCCAAGGATGCAGGACTCAGGCGCTTGGTCGAATATTTCGTTGTTGTGTCGTCGATCCCAAACGTCAAGGTTGACGGAGTTCCTGAACTTCAAGAGTCGACTTCCTACGACGGATCACGAGAAGGGATAGAATTTGATGATGATGAAGACATCTATGTTGATGATTTTGATTTTCAACCGAAGATCACTGCTCGATTCCCTCTTCAGGATCACCACGAAAATCCACTACATGAAAGTGTTACATTCTTTTGCTACCCATCTGGCGCGATTCAACTCAGAATGGAGAAGTCGATGCCCAAGGTAGGTCGTTTATTTCGCCGTTCGATGACTTGAAAGTGTCGGAACGCCCATGAGTCCATGGCTCCACCTTGGTGGCACCATTTGGTATTCCGACACGTAGGATTTGCTCAACGGTCGTATCTTTGAGTCACGGTTAAATTTCACAAGGGTGCAGAAGGCGATGGTGTACTCGAGTATTACCTTATCTCACCCATCCAAATTCTCGATGGTATTAGGCTCACTTCTTTGCCGCCACTGGGGGCAGTGGCAAGCAAATGTATGGAACGTGTCTCACTCTGTGGGAGCCGTACGTCATAACCGCGAAGACGAAGAAAGGTTCTGATAAAGGCAAGAAGAAGGAAGTCTACCTCCCCAAGTGTCTGGTCTTACTCTCCACCTACCCGTATCTCACGGCATTTAGAGAGTTTTTGACGCAACTCAATCGCTTATCCAAGATGGGAGAAATGACACTACCCCTCGAGCGCTATATTTGCAACTTTTGCGCCGAAATTCCCGCCCCGGCTCCTGGGGCTTTTGAAGTCCAAACTACCATTTTGGATTCGGTAATCAAAATCTGGGCTCCTCCTCACAATCAACCGATTGCCTGGGTTGCTTTGCCCTTCTCGCATCTTTTTGAATGTTTGGATGTGGACAACATCATCACTGTTTGGCACTGCCTGGCTCTGGAGCGTCAAGTCTTGTTGACCTCGACTCAACTTTCCCTCTTGACTACTTGCACCGAAATCTTTATTTCGCTTCTCTTCCCTATGAGATGGTCTCATGCCTACATTCCTGTGCTCCCGCACTTTATGGTGCCGATTCTCTCGGCGCCCATGCCGTTTTTCTGCGGCATCAACAAGGCTAATTTGGCGAGTGCCCTCTGTGACTTGAGTCCTGACTGTGTGGTTGTCGATTTGGACATGAATCTCGTCACCTTAGGACCCCAGACTCCTCAATTGCCACCCTTGCCTCCTCAGCTCGAGTCCCTTCTCCGGGCCAGATTGGACGACAATGTCGGTATGGTCTTTCGAGAAGCACGCTGCCTTACCAGGCATGACAACTACTCGGAACGTGGCTTGCATTTGCCGACGCACACAAAGCAAACCGCCGATGCCATGTGGGAAGGGAAGCTTTGCCTCTTTGATGAAGCCTTCCATTTAGCGTTTACTCCAGAAGAGAGTAGGAAGAATCTTTTGAATGGCAATGACACCTCTGGCCTTGATGCATCAGAGCGTGACGGCGATATGTATCGCATGTTGAGTGCAGCTGAAAAGACAAATCTACGCAGTCAATCTCAGTGGGACGCTGTTCAGGAAGCCTTTTTGGATTCCTTTGTCTACATGCTTCGAAATTATCGGAAGTATCTTGTATTCCCTTCGAAGGACAACGAAGGGTCGTACGGTGGAGCCGGGTTCCGCTCCATTGACTTTGTGCAGGGACAACGCTATGACATGAAAGAATTTTTGGATCAGTTTGTTGCAACTCAAATGTTCGACAACTTTATCACAAAGCGCTTGTACGGTAGCGGTGAGGCCGATGTGGCCTTCTTCGATATTGCAGTCGATAGATTCCTCAAGACACAGGGAATCTTGTCGAATGTTGACGTTGGTGGGCGATTCCTTCGTGCCAGCGGCAGGCCTCTCCGACCTGTGCAAAATAAGCCAAATGCCGAACCCCTCATCCAGTCGGCGCGTGTCCACCGTAAGCTGAAAACGATTGTGCCTCCAGAGCCGAGTGCAGAGGCGTTGCCTCCGATTCCCGTGCAAAAAGCTGACGACCATGTTGAAAATGGTATCGTTATGACAGAAATCACAAGCGGTGATGTTCCAGATGATATCAGCGTCGGATCGGGGAGCACCCAGGGAACTCACAGCACTCGTGGCACAAGTAAAGGCGTCAACAAGAAAAAGACCCTCCAGGATCAAGCAGCTGAGATCTTGGAGAAGTCCAAGTACCGGTACACATATCCAACCTTTCCGTCCGAGTTTAACCCAGATTTTTTTGGAGAACCGCGCCCGCTTCCATCGGCTGTCATTGCTGAATTTGACCGCCAGAAGAAGGATGCAGCTCGATTCCGCCGTAAAGGCACGCAATCGTTGAAAGGAGGAAATCTCAGACGACAGGATTCCGCTGTCGACCCGGACGTTAAACCAACGCCGGAAGTTGCGACATTTACACTTTTCTTCATGGCCTTCTCTGCTGTGATTGGCAAGGAGTTGATGGACATATCGCAGAATCCACTCCTGGCTCAAGATAGGACCATCTTAGCTACGTACACCCACGGCGATGAGGACAGCGTCTATACTGAAACGTCTGTGGCACCAACAGACGACAGTGGCGACGATTTAGACTACGAGCAAAACAAAGAGGGCGTAGCTGAAATGAAATCCACTCGACCCGATCTTGGAGGTCTCCTAAGTGAAGACGACGACGATGAGGTGTATGTTGATGCCGCCGAAACCGACTCAAGGGGAGTGGCTGGAAATTCGCGCACAAAAAGCGACGACAGTACGAAGGGAACGGAAGGCGCCACTGAAGAAACGGCGGATGATGTTTCAGCAGTGACCGAAGATGGAGATTTCGATTCTCCGAAGAAGGTGGAACAAAAGGGCGAACCCGTGCTTGCAAAGCCACCGATGAATGGACCGGCACAACCACGAAGTCGTTTCACAACATCGTTGTCGAAGGCACAAATTGAAGAAGCACAGTCGACTGGTCGGGCTCAGTTGGCACTTGCTTTCGAGATGTTAGCCATGGTGAAGAAACGAGGTCTGAAATCGGATCCAGAGGCTTACCAGTGCTTGGTTGACGCATGCGGTCGCGTTGGCGACACCAAACGAGCGACAGAACTGCTTTCCAAGATGCACGAAGACGGCATTGTTGCTGACGGTGTCGTCTATTCTTGTCTGGTGTCCGCATTCTCCGCTGAGAGTGCTTGGAAGATGGCTAGCGGAAGCGTACCTGACGAGGATCTTCCTGAGTGGGCGAACAGTACCGCTGTCGAGGTGGACTGGAACAAACTTAACAGAGATCAATCATTCATTGGCTCGGCTCGAGCACAACTAAAGGCCCTCGCAGCTGGTGCTGACGACGATGATGGTGAGGGTGTTACTCCGTACGCTCGGTTGCGAAGTCTTGTAGCTCGCCGACGGACCATGAACAACCCCCAGGCCCCTAAGGTTGAGACGATCGAGTTCTATGTTACTGAGCCTGTGGAAATGCAGATTGAGCTCGGCGAAAACTTGCTCGAGATTGTGTACTCCGATATCTCAGTGGATACAGACAACGAAACGTGCCCTCGTTGCAATTACCTCCTTACGGACGAGGATGTCGTCAATGGATGGACCCCATCAGACAGCCAAGACTACACTACGTGCTGCATGAATTGCCTGCAACGGTTTGTTCCACACTTCCGCGTTCAAAGTACCTCACCCACCTTTATGGGCTCCAAGGGACCTGCATCTCCTCTCATGTGTGAACGGTTGTCTCCGTGGGTGTTACAAAGGAGATTCGCACCGTCATGGCTGATCGCGAAGGTATTGAAAATCTCCTGAGTCCTCAGTGGCGTGAAGGTGAAAACAAGAACGCTGTCCTCTGGTGGAATCTTGTTCTTTCGTGCATGAGGTATAGATTGCCTTTCACTTTTCTATTGCAAGGAAGCTTCGAACAAAACTTGATCGCTCCTATGCCCGAGCAAGATTAGTCAGAATAACAATAACGCGACAAGTGGCTCTGATTTTTATAGTTGTGTCGACGCCTATTTCTATCATGATGAACGCTCGTCATCGTCGTCCGAGAAGATTCCTATTTGTGAATACACTTGGCCGATCTTGTCGTATTGGTCAATAATGCGAAGCATTATGTTCTTTCTTTCGTCCTCTTCCAATCCATCCAAAAAGAACGGATCATCACGTGCTGGTAAGACAATTCCAAATCGATCGCCGTATGTGTTAACTAAACGCCGAGCAGACTCCATTTGCTTCGTCATACCGGCCCCACTAGTGGTGATGTAACCCCGTACATCCATGGCGGGGGCGACATATTGACCTTCATTGACAGAGCCTGGATCTTCAATCGGAATAGTGAAGCCACTTACCACCACATTAACGTCTGGGAACACGTAACTGAGCGTTCCGTGAGTATGGCCTGGGGTGTAAACAGCGAGGAGACGCTTCCCCTCTTCTCTTTTTCGAATTGCTTCTGGAGTGTACTCATCATCATCCAAAACGGTGGCTTCGTCCTTATCTTCTGGAGGCAAAATTCCTTTGCGTAACATGGTCTTGACGGCTTGTGCGTCCCATTCCCTAGTGATAAGCGGCCGACCTGTCTCCTCAAAAGCACCATCCTTGTCACTCCATGCCCAGGGTCCGTACCCATTTAGCTTTTGTGACACCAGTTGAGTGCAGTCACGCGGAATGTCCAGACGATATCCGACCACCTTCAGATCCGGAAAGACTGCGATCCAATCCCGGAGACATGAGACGCGAGTTGTATAGACACTTGGCCCTTCGTCGTAATGGACTCCGGTGCGACTTGTCATTATGATTGCCACAAGCGTTCCCGATGGTCCCATGAATCGACGAATTAGTGCGGCAAGTCTATCGGAATAGGGGGGTATATCTGTCATGACATAGTGTTGTGCTTGGTTCGATGCAGCAGGGATCAACTGACCTTCTTCGTTCAGCTCAGTTGACGGGGGAGACAGTGCCACGAGATACCGAATAGGATCAAACGAACCGGCGGTGGACTTGGTCACAATTTGGGCCACACCGGGAAGAGTATTGACTGGCACAAGCTCAGTCTTGAATTGATCCCTCTGTGCTTCTTCCATAGTTTCACTTACACTCACACCTGTCGTGGGGAGGAGAATATCCGCCCTTTGCTCGTCTAGGGAGAGTTTCTCGTCATTATCGACTGAGGATTTTTGTCGATTAGCCGCGTCGAAAAGAGATTCAACAAGTTTTGCTTCGTCGGGAACAAGTTCAGAATTACTTTTCAAGCCTGCATTTCGTGAACTCCTACATGTGAAGGCGGTTGGTGGAAACGTTTGGAGGAAGGCAGAAGCAACAGAAACTCCGAGGATAAGATGCCGCATGGTTGTTCGTACCGGTAGCAGAAAATTAATCTTACATTTCTACCACCAGGAAATGTGATCAAATGTGTTTCCGACGATACGGAGATAAATGGCTGCAACTCTACACAAGAAGGCATGTACGACAAGCATCAAGCACCATAGATCATAGTACATAGGGAGAGGGATATCGAAGTCCATCTGGACCCGGGCTGTACTTGTAGAGTGTAGTGTGGTAGTAGTAGTACCGTACGCATAGCAGTGAAGGATTCTACGGTAGTACAAGTAGCAGAGAGCAGAGTAGCTCCATCAGTGTTCTGAAATGCGCATTGTTCTGTGAGCAAACCAGAGACTATTGAAGTGAAGATATTGGATATACTACTACTATTGGATAAGCTGGCATAGCTTCGTTCCAATTTGCACATAAGCGTTCTGTTCTTCCCTTTGCGTGCAGCGCCCATCTTTCTGTGAATCACTTCGCGACCGCCATTGTTAACCGCTGGGTGAGAAGCTTGACCTCGATCTGTGACTGCGTTTGATCGCTGGTGTCGATCAGGTACTTGAGGTGCATAGCACAGATTGTCCTTTACAAAAACTCTAAGCATGGGCAGAGTTACCATCTTTCTGATTTTCACCCTCTCCCTGTTGGGCGCCACGCTGGCATTCATCCCCTCTCAAAGTGCTCGCTCCCCCCTCTTCCTTTCGAAATCCACTCGAAATAGTCCGCGCTTCTCAGAAGAGGAAGTTCGATCGAGTGCGGCCAACTCGGAGCCAACGAAAACTCTGTTGCAACGAATCGATGATGCTGGCATGTCGTTGAAGCCAAAAGCGATGGAAGCCAAGGAGAAGTTGACAGGCATGAGGAAGCCCTCGAAGAAACTGAAGTATACACTGCAATCGTGTTTCTACTTTGGTCTCTTCATCGTATATCGTGCCTATCGAGGCTTCTTTGTCATTTTGCCGGCCGTTTTCAGAGAGGTATACTCTACGATGGAGAAGACTGTCCAGAGTCCGTTTAGCGACCTAGACGAACCCGTCGACCTCGATGTCAACCCAAAGACCGGGAAGTCACGTCTTCGTACTGTCGTGACGGTATCAATCTTGGCCGGCATTGTCACTATCAGTTACACCTTATCGGGAGCGATGCGGGTGCTGGGTAGCTTCTTCAGAACAATTTCCAAAACGAGTTCACCCTCCATGTCGTTCCAAGCGGCTGCGAATGAGATGGAAACGAATGAATCCAAAATAATGAATCTTGCCAAGAAGAGGGGGACTTCGAAGATTAATGGTGACCCACTTGACAGCTTGACACCATAAATCGTGCTTTTCAAATTGTTAGTCATGATCGAAAGATCAAACGGTATCTATAATTCGCAATTCATTCTATATATGAATAGTGTACTAAGTGGTAGAATATTCCAGCCCTGTGTAGAATGCGGATCTTCCCAAAGGATAAAGTTTCATATTCAAATCGTCAATACTCCTATATTGTTGGGAAGCACTTCGCGGATTGAATTACGTCCATGAAGTGGCATACTTTGAAATAGTAATTGCGCAGTCGCCCTACTATGTTACAGATCAGCAATGTACGGCTTGAGAGACTCATTGCGGTACGGCTGTTGAAGTTTCTGGATCGCACGGATTTCAATCTTTTGCACTTGGTCCCGCTCGACCTTGAACTTCTTGGCGATGTCCTCCAAGGTAGCTGGCGTTCCATTGTCCAACCCGAAGCGTAATCGAATGACGGCCTGTTCTCTCGGACTTAGTGTTCGAATCAAACGCCGTACATCTTCTTTCAACATTTGTGTGTTAGCAAGCTCCACCGGAGAATGGCTGGGGTCCTTGACAAGCTCTTGTACCTCAGGGTCGTTGGCGCTATTATCACCAGCCTTGTTGAACTTGACCTTCTTGTCCAACGATGTCACTTCCTGAAGAGCTCGTCGGTAGAACTCTAACTTTTCAACAGTAATACCAACCTTGGCAGCCACTTCATGGTCACGAGGTCGGCGGCCTAATTCATCTTGCAGAACACGCTCATGAATTCGAATGTCATTTATCTTTTTCATGGCGCTCGCAGGAAGACGCATAGGACGAGACTGTTCCGAAACATTCTTGTGAATCATTTTACGAATCCACCATACAGCATATGATGAAAAGCGAAAGCCCTTGTCGGGATCAAATTTTTCAGTCGCACGCGAGAGTCCAATAATGCCTTCTTGGCAGGCATCTTGAAAACTAATTTCGGGTCGGTTCTTCTTGACCGTTTGACGTGCCACAGTAACGACGAGTCGAAGATTTGCCTCCACAAGAGCAGCCTTGGCTTTTTGGGATCGACGCACTTGTGCTCTCAAGTCCGAAACTGTAGTATTCAAGCAAGCGGCCCATTCAGTAAACGTTGGAGGACTGAGGAGAATAGTGAGTTAGCGTACTTGTGACATGGACAAGAAGAGAATTAGTTCATCATTTCGTTACACTTACCGCAGCAAATCCTGTTCCAGCTCGAGTCGCCTCTGCTCCCAATGTCCAAGAATTTGAATTTGCTTTCCGAGGATGCTTTCATCTTCTGCACTCAAAACTTGATGGTTCGCAAGCGATTTGACGTATTGCTTGATCGTATCTTGACCTGTCTCCATCACATTCGCCGTCACTTTTCCCTTTTTGGGTCCACCTCGAACCCGCTCTAGGTTTGAGTCGCTCTTATTGTTGACCTTCGAGACAGCATCAGAGGCTTCACGCAAATCTTCATCAGAAAGCTTTGCAAATACTGTTTTCTTATCAGCCACCTGTTCATCGCCACCAACAGGAAGTTGAGGCGATTCGTCGCTCAAAAGCCTAGCTATCTTCTCCGTTAATTGAAGCTGCTCCGATATGGTGGGCAGCGTTGCCGGGTTTGCAGTTCGAATTTCCTGTACAGTAGGCAACAGTCTGCCCATCAATTTGGTTTCTTCATATGCTGCATAGCGCGGAGTAAACTGTCTCGAAGCAGTTCGGTGTTTGACAGCATCGAGAGTTCGATCCCGTCCTTGGACTACAGTGGCAACTTTATGTTGAGTGCGAGTGGCAAAAAGGGGAGTGTTCTGAGGATGCTTCATCGGTGACGGGTGGAAGGCCAGCGAGTACTCATACGGGACAATCATTAATATTAGCGATGAGAATGCAAGGGGCGTACTGCGCCGTCTCCGCTTGCGGTGTGATCGGTCAGGAGAGTTCATTGTACTATGAATAAGCCGTTGTGTTGTCTTGTGAAAGAAGTTAGTTGAGCGTGCAAAGTGTTGGAGAGGGGTTGTTCTTTTAGTAGTAGGGGAATGTAATATAGTATGTATGATGTATGATGTATGACTAATTTACCAACTGGTGGCCATCAACTCACAGCACCTTGCGTGTCCTACCGGTACTTACTTTGTGGGGCTCTGAAGGGCTTCTTATCTAACGTCAGTGATCTGCCTTTCCTCGATTGTGATTCGTTAATCAATTTGTTCTGACGCGATTCGGATGTTGTCGCCGAGAAATCTGCTGACCTTGTGTGAAGTTGCAATCCTTTAGTCTGTGCGATGGGATTGTCTATGGATGCGAATTCCCGACACATCAAAGCTTATCTCTGTGTCTGTGCACCATTTTCTATACGAGGACGTGTGTATTACTACGCGAAGTTTTAAATCTTGCGTCTCACCCGTCACCCGTCTGCACCTTTACTGTTGCCGACGGTCATGGTACGGTACCGTAACGGTGCTTGAGTACTGCGTACTGCAGTACTGCAGTACTCCAGTACTCCAGTACGAATTACGTACTCCGAGTATGTCGTATGTCATATATCATATATCCCATCCACCTATGACATCAGCATTCGCAGGTATATGAGAATTATACGTACCGGTAGCAGTATGTACTACGTTAGTGAAGAAGACCTACTGTAGTTCTGTCACATTGGGCCAGTACTACGGTAGACCGTATTGCAGTACGGAGTACTGAACTACTCTGCACTCTGCACTCTGCATTCTGCATGCAACAGAAAGTGCATTTGTCTCAGAGAAATTCCGCCGATGCTCATTCCGGCTATGTTACCCTTCGCCAATTGCAATGCTGCTTCAGATCGACGTTTATCCAAACAATTTCAGCATAGATGCGGCCTCTGAAGAACTCGAGTCGCCGCCTCAATCCTTGCTGGTTTCACTGAATACATCGTCATCGTCGACGATCCTAACAGTTGGTCGGAAGGATGCTCTTGTTGTGTTCGGGGCGGACAAGTCTGTATCGCGACAGCACCTGACATTGGAGTTAGTGTCGAGTCATGATTTTGAGAAAGTGGATGGCAAGCCACTTCCAAGGGCGCCTCAAGGAACAGCCGAGTCAGATGCATGCCAGGAATACGATATGATTTGCGTCCTCAAGGACTCAAGCAAATTTGGGACGTATTTTGTGACTGGAGACAAGACCGAATCGAAGAAACAGGGCGCCAACGACTCAACCGGTGATGACGAAACTGATGACGAAGGTCCTGCCTCAAGCGCCCCTCAAGGGAGTCAATTATCAAGCGTGGCGTCGAAACTACTGAATCCGAATGATGCCACATCAGTTAAGATTGAGGAGCCACTCATTTTGACCAATCTCTGTCAATCTAATGGGCGAGTCGTAATTCAGGTCGGACAGAATGGATCAACTTTAGTGATTCATCGCGTCCCAATTCGGATCGTGCTGTCTCGAGCCAATAAGAAAGTCAAAGACCTTTGGAGCTCGAGGAGTTACGTCTTAGGAACGACTTTGTTGGAGATCGTGGACACTTCCATCAGTCATCTTGTCACAGACGCACGAATTACCAACGCCAAATCGTTGACAGCATGGTGTCTTTCCAAGCCATTGGTGACATTCGACTTCCTAGAAGCCTTATGGAATAGACTCAGTCCTAACGATCCTTTACCGGCTTGGGTCGATTACGAAACACCGGAAGCAGATGACGGGTTGACCTTTTGGAAGGATACACCAAATCCAAAGCTCTGGTCTGGAACAACAATGTTGAGTTTTGGCCCACGAACAGATGACATGGAAGCACTTTGCCGCGCCGCTGGTGCCACTATCATTGAGCTCGACACTTACGACGATCCTCTCACCGCTATTGAAGAAACTGTTCTTGCGAACGAGGGATGTTTTTATGTGCAATCCAGCAGCAAGTCGCATGCGAAAATGATGAAACGCTTCAAGAGTCTCAAAATTCCGTACGTGACGCAGAAGACGATTGCACTGTGCGTGTCGCAGCAGTCACAACTGGTCTCGGATTCCGATCACGGTGTTATTGGGACACAAGTTCTTGGCATTGAGGAGCCTACGGTAGTGACTACGGCCACAAAAGCAGACCAGGAAAAGACACCACGTGCGACGACATCGTCTCGAGTTATGCCAGAATCTATTGAAGAACATACTTTAGTTTCTACCGCAGCAGAGGCACACCAGGAAACGCCTTCCAGGTCGAGGTCGTCAAATCGACTTCCGTCTTCCGCGATGGAGACGCCTCCTGTAATTGCTACCGCAACAAAGCCGTCTCATGAAAGGCCTTCCCGTTCGCGAATGTCATCTCGACTGGCGCCGGCAGCTCCCTTTGACGAGCCAGCACCTTTTGACGAGTCACCAATCTCGGTTCGGTCGAAGCGCACTGCTCCTCGAAAAGAATCACTGGTCGCAAAATCTAAACTTCAATTGACTCCACCAGAAGAGGAGGACGCTGATGATAGTGATGAGGATCTTCCGAAGACGTTTTCTCGTTCGCATCGGAAGTCTAGGCGGCTGATTCCTCCACGCGAAAGGTCTCAACGACTGCAACGTAGCCAAACTCACGATGAATCTGATGGCAATGATGATGAGAGCTTTCAGAAGCCGGTTTCTCGATCCCAGGAATACTCGCATCCAAATGAAATGGAGGGTGAGATGTCTGAGGACAAGCTGTCGAAAAGTCAGGCGAGTCTAAACACCGTTGAACGAGGAGAGTCAAACGGAGTAGAGTCTGAATCATCTCAAGCGTCTAGAAAGCGGGAATTTGAAGCAATTGGCGACTTTTGTGGCGACGAGGAATTTAAGTCTTCCAAAAAGTTGAAAAAGTCCCTGGGAGGTTGGACGGATGTGCGAAAGGTCAATCGAGAACCGGTGGATGGCATGAACGTGTCAACGTCGAGTTTCAATGACGATGACGACGAAAATCCAGTTGTCGGCGATTCCTCCCAGCCAAGCGGTCGAACACACTTTGGAGTACGAAAATCTCTACCCAAGACCAACGACGGTTGGCTCGTTGCGGCTCCAAGAGATCGAACAGAATTCAAGGCCACTGAAGCTGAAATTCTTGATGCGTTGGGAGATGTTACCCAGCTGCCTCCTATCGCTGAAACAGACGTTGTCGATGGTTTGGTTGTTCGCGCCAAAGAACAGGCGACAAGATTGAATCTGAAGTCATCTGGACTCAAGGACTTTCGCCGGTTTCGCAAGAACTCCGTGATGCGAGTTGGCAGATCGTCTCGAATTCAAATGCGGATTGTCCTGCCGAAAGCAAGTGACAGGCAAATGGAGATTCAAGAGGAGCAAGCCGCGCTGGAGGCGAGTCTCCGAGAAGCGGATATTTTGTTTCAAGATTCAACCGGTGGCATTCGTGGGCACTTCAAGCCAACCTCCCGCCTCAAAATGAGACAGGTTTAGGTCGGACATCATATCCTCTTATACAACATTATGTCAAACCATGGGATTTAGGGAAATCAGATCGGAAGACTACATGTACACATGGCTATCGTCTGCATCGTGAAAACTACTCCAGTGCTTGGTTTAACCGTTTAACCAATTATACATAAGTAGCTCATGATCGGAGGTCGGAGGTTGTCGTGTCAAATTGTCCTATTGCCGTGAAGTCTTCCTAACTACATGTATGAATAGATCTTATTGAATGTTGTCGTTTGTCATAGAGAGTGGTCACACCGGTATGCCTGTAGTATCCTGGTACATGTGTACTACTACTGTACATGACACGATGTTGGAAGTTGGAAGTAGTATGATAGGAACACTGTAGGAACTTGGAACATCGGTGAATTCTGCATCCATGTGTATCACACAAAAGTGATCAACGAATTCTATCGGCGGGTGAATGGTGATATGGTGATATAGATCCGAGCATACATAGAAAAGATATGAATAGCTGGAGTACCAGGTACAGCGTACAAGTTTAGTACAGTACAATGTACTAGTTCGTAATTCTTCGGCACTAATTACGTCATCGTCGTGACGGGCGTTGAGGTTTTTAGTCGATTGGGCGGCGTTTTACTTCGTATCCGTAGGTACTACTCCGAATGTAGCAGTAGCGGTTCAGATTGCTTTGACACTTTACTCCGAGCTCCGAGTATTTTTTCCGATGTTAATGGACTTAACCCAACCGAAATGTTGGCTTGAACCGTAGTATTAATTCTTGTAAGTTTCTACATTACGGTTTTCAAGTAGGGGGAGTACAAAAGAGACCCACAGACATCTGTGAGAGGTCGTGCACGCAGGCAGATTGCGTCCCAGCTGTGCGAACAAAAACGAAACAAGGGCGGTTGTCATCAACGGCAATCCACAACGTGCCTCAATCCTTTACTCTCAACAGCTTCTTCAGTTCACACCAGGCATCTCTCATCATATCATTGGCATGATGGATAGCCCAGATAAGGGAAAGCAGCCGAAACCAGGGAATGAAGCAGTTCCAATCTTCCTCAGAAGTGAGTCATGCTGTAGTCCATTGAGTCGAAGATTTCCGTGACTGATAAGGAACACTCATACACTGAGAACTGAGACGTGTAATATGAAACCAATGACTTGCGATGACTAACCCCTTTTGTCTCCTTTCTTCTCAGAAACATATCACATGATTGACACATGCGACGCCAAGGTAGCTAGCTGGTCAGAGGATGGAGAAACCTTCATTGTCAAAGACACCGACGTGTTCGAGAAGTCCATTATTCCTCAGTTTTTTAAGCACTCAAAATTCAGCTCCTTCGTTCGTCAACTCAACTTTTATGGCTTCCGCAAGATCAAATACGCAGATACAATCAAAATCGACACTCGATTGGAGGCTGAGACTGCCAACTTTTGGAGATTCCGACACGACAAGTTTATTCGGGGTAAGCCGGAGCTCCTGATTGAAATCAAACGATCCAATGGACATCAAGCGCCCATTCCAACCACGAACAATAAGAACGCTTCACCAACGCCAGTCAAGTCCATGTCGTCGGAAGATCCAGCTTTTCTGAAGACCGAAGTCACCACTCTCAAGAAACGCATCGAGGCCATGACTAAGAACATCGACGAATTGACGTCTTTGGTGCAGAAGGTCACGTTGAAGCAGGTTGAGAAAGAAGTCGAGAGTGAACCCGTACTTGGCACCAAGCGCAAGAAAGTTGAAGCGGCTGTCGACCTGCAGGTTCGTCCGGACGATGCTCTCAGCGCTTCAGACATGGACCTCGATGATATGGCGTTTGACAGCGTCACCTTCCTCCCAGCTCTGCAATCTGCCTCACGACAAACGTCTGATGCTTCGAAGCTGACCGATGAAGACTTTGTAGACCATTTGTTCACCGCGTTTGGTGAAGAAGACGGCATGGACGGTCTGTTGGATGTCGAACAAATCCCATGCGCGCCTTTGGAAGATCCCCAAGCCCCAGATCCTAAATTGATCAAGAGACTCACTGATGCTCTCAGGTTGCTGCCGAAGGAAATGCAAGAAATGATTGTTGACCGCTTGGTTGCCAACATCGTCGGGACGGACTCAATTGAAAAGAATTTCAAGGCTGCTTCTGCTCTCAGCGATGCATCTTCAAAAGTGTCCAAGATTGGTACCACGATACTTCCAAATCAAGTGCCTCCGTCGCCTTCGTTGGATCCACGCCCTCTTGAACAAATGCTCCCAATGCCTTTGGCTGCTGCTACGTTAGCTGCCCTTCTTACCCAATACAGTCAGACTGTCAATCATGGGTCAAACTTGCAGAAAGAGAAGGCGCTCCCGCCTGTTATTCCTATTCACGCTTAGATGAGCACTCGGCGGGCTTGAGAGCTTCATTTTACCAGATGCTTTATATTTAGACTACACATGCGCTCTTCGGGGCAAAGATAGCACAACCCTTTGTACAATCAAGTAGCTATTTTTGATAGTTACATGCCTTATTTAGCCGTACTCCGATGATCCAATAATACTTCACCGGATCTCGTCAAAACATGAGAAAAATATTCGGGCGGCAGCATCCCGTCGATGCCGGCGGTAAGTAAAACTCCGTTGGACGATTCTAAGAACTCAATATGGTCTGCAGCACACTTAGCTCCATCTATAAAAATGTAAACAACGCAACTTTGTCGCATTCCCGATATGACACCCTCGTCGGTCGGCATACCTTTGGCAAAGTGTATGTGTGTACGACTCATTTTCGATAGACCCTCTGTCTTAATATGCTTCGTCCAAGCATCCATGTACGTCCCATGTACAATGACTGACAATGAACTCAGATCCACTTTCGTTAGAAGTTGGTACGGATCAATCGAAGTTATGGAATGTCCCTGATTGGCTCGAATGTACCACTCTTGATTGTCAGTGTTCAGAAGCAACGAAAATCGTTGCTTGTCGTTGGATGTCACAACGCGTTGGACCGAATCGTGCGTCATGCCACGAAACTTGGGATGAGAATGCGACAGCAATTGTGCTAGTGGAACGTATCCATCAGGACCCATATCGAGTCCTAATTCTGGGGCAGCATGACGGAGCGCCCACGAAAGTGCTTTGGGATGTCCTGACATCGGGATCCTGATTCGAGTTGTTGCGGCGACGATGCTTGTTGTTGTTTGTATTTGACTTGTGTCCAAGCACTTTGAGTGGAGCATCACCTTCCGTCGTCGCCATTAAAACACAAATACAAAGCGACAAACCCTCGGAGGCCCCGTTGAATCGATTGTGATGAAATCACCTCGAAACCTTCGCTCAACTGGGAAGTAGAACGTAGAACTACCGGTAGCCATCTTACATCATATCACTGGCGGTACAAGTACCGTGCTCGTGATCGTGGTATCGTCACGAGATGTGAAAAAAAAATTCGGCGGTACACGCAGTACGAGTACTTACAGCAAATCCTGTACTCCGGAGTACAAGTACTGGTACTAGGAGCAATGCGAAGAGCAATGGAAACGAAGGTAGGAAAAAATCGAGGAAATATTATACACAAAACTGATGCCTTAAACTCTCAAATCCTAAGAACAGGATTGAGAGTCCCATCCCTTTTATCCCTTTTCAGCCCATTGATTATATTAGTAACGGAAGTCTGGCCTCCATAAATGGCATAAATTTTTTTCAATGGCATGGTCTGCAGACTGCCCTTTCCGAGTTAGCCCAGCCACCAGGTCCCACACTATTTTACGTCGGTGATATCGATGCTTAGCGCGACCTCGCTCAGCATGGGAGAATAGTCTGGCTGCTTTCCTCCCACCAACACCGTGTTGATACTCCTGCCAGAGCTCGTGAAGACTTCTGGGCGTTGGCATCAACGTGGCAATTGCAAGGTCGTCAGCAACTGTTCCACCTGGGTCCGCTGCCACGACCGGCTCATTCTCACCTATCTGTCGCCGTGCAGATCGCGATGCAATTCGCCGGATGTTTCCATTCAAAATGGCAAAAGACCGCTCAAGATTTACCTTCATTTCATTTATCACCGCCTTTATTTCCAAAGTCTCCTGTCGTAGCGAGAGAAAACCCGACTGAATTTCCAACAACTGATTTCGCATTGAAATTTCTACATACTTTCGGACCTGACTTGCCAAGAATTCAAGCTCCTTGGGTTGTTCAAGATTATTTGTGATAGGTTGAATCTTGACTTTCGAACGTCCAAGCTGATAAGCTTTCCTCTCAACCCAATCAAATCCCCTTCAATAACTTCGACCGTGTCTCCGATCACGATGCCGCCGCCGCCACCGCCACCTGTTTTTGCCCTTGCCTCTCCACTTTTTTCTCCAGTCTTCCCTCGTAGCACGGATTGATCGCGTGAAAGAGACCCAGCCTGTTTTGATTTTGATGCTTCATTTTCTTCGCAGATGTCGTCCGCTCCATCGGATTTAGACGCCTTCCTGAAGCGCTGCAGTTCGTGGAGTGTCGGTGAAGTCTCGTCGGGAACTTTCTTTACCATCGTGCCAACAGTCATCTCCTTCAACTGGTATCCTTCGTGGAAATAATTTCCCTCGAAGACATCGCAAACGATATCAAGACCAAGAAACCGCTGGCGCGTTGTCTGCATTCCCATGGCACCAACCTCTTGTGCATTAAACAATTTCTGTGGTGGACGAATCTTTTGACGTCGATCACGAGCCTGTTCAAGAGGCAGATCTGACGCAGTCAAATCAAGACGTGGAACGAACTGTACAACGACTTTCTGACGAGATTTATGAACAAACTTGACTAAAGCCAAGTCGCCCTTGTAAGGCCACCTTTGTAGCCTTACCCATTCATTTTCCATAACTAAACGCCAATCAGAAAAGTGAATGAGCTCGACGCTGATAAACATGTGACGCATTGACACAGTCGTGTTAACTTACCTGGCATTTTGACTGGCTTGACAGTCATGGCTGTAGTCATATCGCCGATAGGAACTAATCGCTTGGAGTATTGCATGATACCACGGATGCCCTGAATGGCATCCACCACAGCTGCTTCGCTGTGGGATTCGAGGTAAATCTTTCCTTTGGTTTGAGAAGCAAGAACACCAGTGATACCCAGGTGTCTGCCCTCACGAGCAAGCTCAATGCTCTTATTCATGATTTGGTAGACGAGCTCTTCTTCTTTGCCCGGCATGCAATTAACGATCCACAACCTGGGATCGGAAAGTGAAGGCGCAAGCGACTGCTGCGACACCGCTGTATAGGAAGCATGCATCCATCCATCGCTATCCTCCATTCGGTGTGGGACGGATGGCATCGCAGCAACTGAACGCTCGTCTTCTTCTTCTACACGGAACCGTCTTGGTTGTTGACGTTGACAGCCTCGTTGATGGATTACTTCTCGCGCCTCGCCATTGGGGTGTTCTCGACAAACAACGCCATGTAGATTCCTATGAGTACCGTTTGATTCATTGTCATCTTCCTCGTCGTCATGCGCTTCTTCTTCTTCACCAAGGAACGAGCTCATTTTTGATCTTTTCGTGGGTCCCCCAGAGGCCGATGGAGCACTTCGCTTCTTTTCTTCCTCGTCGTCATCTAAGCTCACGTTTGTCTTCCGAGGTGGCTCAGGAGCATCATCAACATCGTCTTCATCATAGTCTTGCTTATCAGAGTGCAGAAAATTCTTGCCACTCCGAAACATCCTTCCTCGAGCACTATTACCAGTGATTTTCGGGACAATGTGAGTTTGGTTCGAAAAAAACTGAACAACGGTTTGACTGTCAAGTGCACTTACGACATGATTGCTGGTTGTGGTTGCTAGAGCAAACACTTTGGCAGAGTGTTCGCGAAAACAAGCTATGAATATCCGTCTTGAAGGTATGTTGGAAGTCGTTTGGAGCTACAGGCGGAGATCCAACAGAAGCGATGTCAGGAATCAGGAAACCAAACCGCTCTTGCAAGCTGATGTTTCTGTGTTAACGAAAAGCGAATCGATACACATGATACCGCGCCGACAAATGACACGTCACTTTCCCATGAAGTAAACGGTAAGAATGAGACAGGTAGGATCACGTGGGCCGACGTAGTGAGGGGACATGTGGTCCAGAAAGAAGAGAGAACAGAAGGTAGAAATAAGGGATTGTGCACGAGCACACTTTCTCGAAACAATCCCGTTAGTAGTTAGAACCGAAGTTGAGACGAACTTCCAACTACTTCCAACGTCGTTAGGTTCCCAAGGGCAACATATACCGAGTTGAATGCTCTACGTATCCCAGGGAATCATTACCACTGTAACATTGTTTCGAGAAAGGTTCTTTTTTTTGTGAACTGTTGATGGAAGACAAAGATTTCGACGAGCTCATTGAGGAGTTGAGAGACTTGAAGATCAGAGAGAGAGAGATTATAGCCGCATTAGATCAAGCAAGCAGATCTGGTAGAGTACAGACCCGACACGAGACTGAGGTCCGCCCGCACGAAGGGCAGGCACAGGTTCCCTACGGTTTCAGACAAGGCGACCGTGTGAGAATCACCAACAAGGTGCGGAAGCCAGCGACAGCGGGACCATCCTGGACCGAGGCAAGAGAGCGATTGGCAGTAGTAACCAAGATCGTGCCTGACCAAGTGCACATACTGACGGACAACGGAACAAGGACCTGGAGGGCCCCTAACAACTTGCAGATACAGAGGACGCCGCCATAATGAGCAGCAACAGCAGCACCGCCGCCGAAACGAACGTAAGCGGGCTGACTACGGAGACAGGGCGCAGCGGCAGCAGAGGACGCGGTGGACAACGCAACCGCGGCGGCGGACGAAGTGGACGAGGAAGCAGCGGACGAGGAAGCCATCGACCAAGGAGCACCGGATTCAAAGGTACGACGACGGAAATGAACGGAAACGTGTTCGAGTGCTACGATGAACAGACAGACCGAAGGCAATACGCAAAGACAGTGGAAGCCCTAGAAGGGTACGCCAAGAAGAG
The DNA here is from genome assembly GCA_022925895.1 of Fragilaria crotonensis. NCBI lineage: Eukaryota > Bacillariophyta > Fragilariophyceae > Fragilariales > Fragilariaceae > Fragilaria > Fragilaria crotonensis. The sequence goes on from JAKSYS010000091.1 coordinate 102,942, forward strand.
CCTGAAGTATGCTGAAGACCTGGCGACCCTGTTCGCAACAGAGATGCAGTTACCGAATTTGGAGAAACCGATGAGGCCTGGAGAGGGCGCTGACGAGACCGACCTAGCCATTTGGAACGAAGACATACGCGACTACGCGAAACGCAAGCGCGTGCTACGTGGAAACTTGGCGGCACTGCAGGCCGTAATCTGGGGCCAATGCAGCGAGGCCATGAAGGCAAAAGTGAAGTCGCTCGATGGGTACGCCGAAAGCACCAAGAACGACGACTGCGAGTGGTTGCTGAAGAACATCAAGGCAATCACGATGCAGTTCGACGCGAAGCATAACGGGTACATCTCTATGTTGGACGCCACCGCTGCTTTCCTGAACTGCAGGCAGCAGCAGGGGCAGAGTGCCGACAGCTACCTAGAGGCTTTGAAGAGCCACACGGACACGATAGAGTACCATGGTGGAACACTCGTGCTCAACCCCAGGCTGGCTCCCGAGATCAAGGAGGATGGGAGCAGGTACACCGATGAAGAGAGAGCAAGGATCGCGCGCGACTGCACCCTGGCTGCGGCCCTTATCCGCGGGTCGGACCCAACACGATATGGGACCCTGGTGGCGGACCTAGCCAATCAGTACAGCAAGGGTAAGGATGAATACCCCACTGACATCACCTCCGCATACAGCCTTCTGGTGAACTACCGGACACCCGCGAATGCCACGTACAGGGGCCGTAACAGCAGCAGTGCCGGCGACCAGCAAACGACCACCACACAGGCGTCCAACAGCGGGCCAGAAGGCAGCGCCGCTATGACATTCGCGCAACGCAACGTCACCCCTGGAACGAACGGCATCACCCACGACGGAATTACATGCTACAGGTGCAACAACACCGGGCATTACGCCTCGGACTGCCCTGAGGAACAGCATAGTGGGTCGAACGCATCGGGAACCACCCTCCTGCAATACGGAGTTATGTTCACGCAGGGAACGTCCGCCATCGATCCATCATGGATCCTGCTTGACTCGCAGTCGACGATCTCAGTTTTTCGAAATCCCGACATGCTTACGAACATCCGCCCCAGCAATCGGACCCTCCGGGCAGTTACGAACGAGGGGTTCCAAGACTCTACGCTCATGGGAGATTTCCCGAACCTCGGGCCCGTTTGGTTCAACCCTGCGTCTATTGCCAACATCCTTTCCCTCGCTGAAGTGCGCAAGGTTTGCCGCGTCACTATGGACACCACCACCGAATCGGCCATGTGTGTCCACAGACTCGACGGATCCACATCTAAAAAGCAAGACCTGAATTCGTGTCACATATCCCTATTTTTTGTTTGGATTTATACGAATTAAATTATGCATAGATCCGTACAAAATAATGCCACATTATTGTTCACGTACTAGTTTTTTTTTCGTATTCCGTACTTTTGTATGCACATGTTCCGAAGTTCAGAATTCGGAATCCAACAAAATACTCTTTGATACACCCGAGTTCTAATTGATGGATTCCGGTAAAATTTAGAATACGGAATCCTGGGTTTCTTCTCACGAAACAACGTAATCTAATCAGGCGTATTCCTGATCTTTCGTCTCTAGTTAATCCTTAATTTTGCATTTCATATTGCTTTACTTAGCACCGCCTGATTATGTTGTATTGTACTGTCCATTTATGAGATGGTGTGTGGTAAATATCTGCATCTTAATCAATATTAAACTAATCACATTATAAAGGCACAATGCCGTCTGGATTTTCATTTGTGCACAGCACGGTGTCAATACATCCCATATCATCTCGTGGCATCGCTTTGCGCTTACGGTTGTTTGCACGTCGTGGATTTGGTTTCACAACACGTTGGCGCTCCAAAAACACATTCAGCAATTGATTATTAAACATCACTCCATGCAAAATCCTGTCTTCTTTCACTGAATCGTAGAGATCATTAAACTTATTCATGCCATCTTCAGTCCATCCAATTCCAGCTACACCATTAGTATCGTTGCGTTGTTTTCGTGACAATGTATATTTTGGTGCCTAACATTACAACAAGTGTTAGTTTTGTTGCATGCTTGCGTTATTGTCACGCAACAAACCAAAACTTACCACGATAGCGGGGACCGGAACAGCAACAGCATTAACATGTGCTTGAATCTGTAACAATGTATCGGCCATATTTTTAGCAATGTGTCAGCACGGCAATCAAACAAATTCAAAACATTGCACTGTATCGTCATACCTTTGATTGTTCCAATGCCAATTCAGACATCCATGTCGCTGTGTAGTTAAGTAAAACAAGAAGCATGAAAGCTTCGTCGCTTAGCGAAAACACATACTCATTGAAAACCCCAGAATCTGAACGACAATAACTCATCATGTTAGCCTTGTCATTCCAATTACTGTGTCCAACAATGCAAGGCGCATAGATATCAATTAAATGCACATAATGAACCAAATTGTCTCGCATTGCTAACATGTAGTCCATATCGGCATTCTGACCATTGTTAACTTTGAAGTGCGGAATCTTACCACACATGCCATCTGATTTGTGACAATAAAACAAACGTTAGTCATTTGCTTGCACTCGAGCAATTAATAATATTTCACTTACCTCTGAATCTTAAGCGCATGTTTTTGATGACATTGTTGCGACGATCTGTGTGAGAACAAACAACAAGTTTACGCATGTCTGCCCACCAGTATTCATCGACGTCTTCTTTCGCCACATTGCAATTAGCAACAATCATCGAACAAACCGTGCCACGTCGTAAATCATATAAACCATGCAAGTCTTTTTGAAAAATTTGAGACGACTGAACAACTTTGTTTTAACACACTCTTTCACCATCATGCGTTGCGATGCAATTGTGTTTTGAAGCTGCATGTTAAGCGGTACAAGATGTGGAGGAACAATTGCAATATTTTCAGGCATTGACGCACGCTCTGTTACTCTGCCTTCTAGCATTGCTGGCATGGGAGAATAACCACTCATGATTGGCGTTACTTGCTGCTGTGGTTGATGATATACGTTTTGATCACTTTGCACGGCATCGGCAACTGCGCAATGTTTTCGTCCCGACATATACAACATGTTTTTGTAAGTATCGAAGGAAGTTCATCATCCAAAACGGATGATGGGTCAAGTTGACCGCGATGATGCATTCCGTTCATCTGAAACAAATCAGTCAAATGTTTGTATTTTGAACTTTGTGTTTTATGAACTCATTTTGTTCAGCGTGCTATACGTCTTCGTAATTCCACGATTAATGCAAACTTATTCAAACGTTGATCATTGAGCTTCATGAAGAAAATAATGGGTGCCAACATGTGGTTCGTTGCATGTATAAATGTAACACGAAACACTTGTTAAATTTAAACAAAAATACTACTTACTACGATTCATTTGAAAATCAAACCTGCCGCGCATACTTTATTTTTAAACATTGTTTCCCGCATTAAAAATGTCAGTAATAAATTAATAGCATTGTTAACTGGTACCCTGCTATAACAAAACTAAAAATTTGATAAACGTTCTGCCGCTGTATCTAACGTAAAGGATACGCGACCCACCCGATTCAACGCTACTTCCGTGATGGTAATCCAGTAGTTTGCATCAAACGTTTGCACTTCTTTTTGAAGTTCTTACGTACTATACTTCAGCAGGTATTTGGACCGGACTGAAATACGACTGTATTGTTCTTACGCCTTACCTTGATTGCTTTCGTTTTCGCTAATGCGTGATCAAGACGTGTTTATTGTTAACCAATTTAGTGTGACTCATGTGGGCCTCTGCAGATGCGTCATCACTTCATCACGATGGTATGTAAAAATTGCTGTACCCGTCGTTCCATATGTTGACGGTTGTTGTATATAATTATGAGCTTTTGTGTGATTGCTCGTTGTTCTATTGCTTTTTTTGCGCGTAGAAAATGGCCTTAAACATCCTCATTCCGCATTTGCCATCGTTGTTGCCACTGCGTTTATATCACTGTATCTACCTTTTTCTGCAATTGTGTTCCGGTGCATCGATATTTGGTGTGCTTACGATGTCGATGGTAATACTCGTCTTGTAGGCGTGCCTTTGAATATACGTTGCCATCAATTTGATTCTGCTGCTTGTTGCCGGCATCGACCCACTGCGGACCTTGCTAGTTAATGCACCACAAAACCTGCGTTTGTGTGAAGGTGGCATCAACCTTCTCGGGACTTAATCCGTTAAATCAATGTTAAAAGACGTTAAACGACCGTTATGCGTCGAACTCATTTTTGGTACACAACTCCATCCAGTGTCAGATCCTCAAGTGAACTGACACTCTTCCATTCACTCTTTTCTCAATTCTTCACCAAATTCGTTTCTGTAAGTAACATCCCATCCTCTTATGTCATGAGATGAATCTGTGAGAGTTTTGGCTTTGAAGATAACAAGGTTGTTGTTCTTTTTGAATGGATGAGATCAGGGAATTTTGGTGTGTTGCCGCAGGGTAACCCGGATGTACAAAAACTCTACATCCACGTATTTTCTACGGCATCGTTGTACCAGGACTGTTGTTTTTGTACAGTGAATGCTTACTGGTAGTACGCGCCAAACTCACGTGGCTTCTACTGCATGGTGGTAGGAGCACTGTGTACGCGCTTTTTCCTTCGACAGTAGGTACTCTTTTTCACCGTACTTGCTCCACTGATCAAGATCTTGCTGTTTTGCCACCAAAACTGAACTGCTTTGCTGCATCACAATCGAAATAAGTAATTTACTCACTCAAATTTTGATCTGTTTTGTCAGTTTTACATTCTTCAACTTCACCAGGCAAGCATTGTCATCGCAATTGATTAATAATATTGTTCAGTTGCTGCATCAGCTCAAGTTTTGTGTGTGGACATCAGTCACCTGCGAGGATCTTGCTCGAAAGAGTAGTGTGCCTACACGTCGTGCCTTACTGGTAAAGCCCACATTACTTGGTTGGTGCAGTAGTCCTTTTGTTCAGCAAAGGACCGTTCAAGCCATTGGGCGTCATTGAAGTTTGTAACGTCTGATTGAGATCATACAATTGTAAATCTTATCATGAGTGGAAAAGATTTGACGAGTGAAATGCTCCGTGAAGTCAAAAGTGAAGCTGATTCCGCGGCGGCATCAGAAACAGTCACCAATGCTGAGACAACAGTCATGATTGGTACGATGGAAAACCGTGATAGTTTGAATTCATCGTCATCAGAGGCAAATGTCAGAGCTGAGACAAGCCAAATTCTTCCTGGTGAATTGGATAGCGGTGATGCAGATTTGGCAGCTTCCGCATTGGCCTTGTCGAATCTTGCAAGTGCCGATCCCATGCAAGGACTTGAGGTTATGGCCAAGGCCGCTGGTAAGGCAGTACCTCACAAAGCTTCAACTCCTGAGGTTATCACCAAACTTATTGAAGGAGACGTTGATGTTGTGGTTCCTGTTCCAAGCACCCCCACGAAAGTTTCAACATTAGCTTCGGTGTATACGTTTGACGGAATTAATGAGTTGGCTGGACAACTTAATCATGGACAGAAGCGCGGCATAATTACTGCGTATATCCGTGGGTTGGAGGTTGGCTTTGTGGAACAGAACTTACCTCCATTCCGTAATTGGTTCAAAGACTTTCGGTTTGCGGAGGCTATATTCAAGCCTGGAGACATTGGCAATAAAATGTGGCATTTTCGCCATGTTCTCTTGGGGCCGCAATGTGTGGAAAACATTTCGTTCGGTACAGCTCCAAAGAATTTCTTAACTTGCGCTCGACAATTTTACACCGAGATTTTCCATCCCTCTCCGTCAATGGAAGAACAAATTGATCGGGCCATGAAACAAGATATCACAATCATGATTCTAGCTCTTCGGGTTGGCAAAAAGGGTGTTCTTCCGAAATCCCTGACGCCATATGTCACGTCCCTGATCACAGTGTCAGCTGTTACTTTTCAATTGCATCGCGATCCAAACGATCATGGAGCAATGTCGGTATTTGTGTCTTTCTTGGGAGTGACGCACCATTTGACAGCACATCCACCTTCGATAACGTCGTGGCGCCGCAATGGAGTGGGTTTGTTTATGATGGTTCAAGTTATTAAACGGTGTGCATCCATTACGGATGTCAAGACAATTGAGGTGTTCCTTCAATGTTCAGAACCATCAGCATTTCACTTCTACAAAATGATTGGTTTTCGTCAGTTGAACAAAAGTGAAGCAGATGACGGGTTCAAAATGCTTCCTTTGCATTTGCAAACAGCATTGGAATCCCAAAACCCATCATCCTTTTTGCGCTCAACAAATGAATCAAAGCCCCCAATTCTTTTGCATTTGCGCCATGGTGAATTGAAGTACATCAATTCTGCAAATGCCGCCAACGACAAGAAAGATGATGAAGTCACAGTCAATGTTGCTCCAAGGACACAACCATTCTGGTGCCAGTATCCACCTCCACTTTTGATTGGTGGTGGAAGATTCGTTTACGACCAAAAAGATGCGGACAATCTATTTATTTCACTACCGCTTTTGCGCAAACTCTTTCCTGGTCCACTTGAGCCGTTGTTGCCTGCCAATTCTCTGCTTCTGAAAGGCGAAATGACGCTGGTCCGTCGCAAGCAGCATAGTGAGTTGGAAGGAACGAATTGGTTTTCGAGTGGTGAGATAAACTTGATGCTTTCGATTTTGACATGTGATGGAAGATATGAAGATGCAACTTTCATTTTGTCTGTTTATTTTGGAAGCGTCTTGAAGAAAGGTTTTGCGGCGCACGCATCTTACAAAGCCCTCCTTCAATTGGAAAAAGACAATGCATCAATGGATGAAAAGGAACTCGAAGCCTTGGTCCAAAAGATTTTGGGAACAGGTTCGAAACAGATTAAACGTACACAACAAGTTCAGCAAGACTATGTGGTGCATGAAATCATCGAGAGAAATCCCGGATTGCTTTCGAAACAGGTATTAGTGTTCCCTCAAAATGAGGATGGTGAGCACTGGAGTGTTACTTTCGTCTTCAATCCAGGATACATTCGTGACAACGTTGAAGACATTGAGAATGCAGAAAATTCTCCAAAACCATTTTTCTTTCGATACTGCAGCAAATATCCCTTTGGGACGCGCGATGTGTCCATTGATACAGGCATCATTTGGTTCCTGAACTTGTCATACAGCTTCAAAATTTACCACAAAAGCATGCCTACGGAAGGTGCGGCTATGAGATGGTGTTCCCCGTTTGGAAAAACGTCGCAAGGCAATATGCTTGGAACCAAAAGCTTTCCGGCGTTACGTCTCCCAGAAGCAAATTTGCTTCCACGACAAGAGGATGGATGGAACTGTGGAGTGGGAATTGTTGCTGCTGTCGGGATTATATTGCGAAATGTTTGCACCCAAAAAGTGGAACGAATGAATTTCAACGAGCAATTTGGTCCTCAGAAGAATTGGGAGCTACATCAGGATGACATCACAAAGGAGTGGTTTGCCTACTTTGACAGACGGTTTTTTGAACCACTCCCGACGGAAAACAACGACTTGATATTGGCAGATTATCTTACTATGCTTCGCCAAGAATGGTTTGTTCTCTTTGATCGGATGGCTGCTATGCAATATGAGGTGTTCCCAAAACGAGTGAACAAGAACAATTTGGTCAATCCATTATACTTGGAAACAAAGCAGAGTACACTTGCTTGGCCCGATTTCGACACAATGAAAAAGCGCCAGACATTGTCTAAACCAAAACTTCGCCTACTGCGCAAACAAATTGATGAAGAGAAAAAGAAAAGACACCGAGCTGCAGCTCAAGGTATTTCATCTGCAATCGATGTTTCCCAGAGCCCAGACAGAAACATTACTGTTGATTTATCTTCACCAGCAGAAAAAGCAGATACGGCTATTGATTTATCATCACCAGCAAGGAGAGGAGCTGGTGTATCCATGAATCTGGATGAAAATGTGACAATCAATTTAATGTCGCCAGATGCAAAAGCCTCTGCTGGATTGAGGGAAACGGTTGATGACAATGAAATCGATTTAATGTCGCTAGAGACAGAGCCTCTGATGGCTGCTGCAACACAGGTTGCTTCACAATCAAATGAAACTGCAAGAGCCTCTGCTGATGAATTGACAATAATCAATCCTGATACTATTGTTGCAGACATCAAAATCAAAGACACACCAACAAAAGAAGACAAGTCGGCAGACAACGAACCAGGGTACACAATCAAGAAAATCGAGGATCCTTCAAAACTTGGACCCATCAAGCTTCACATTCGAACCCCCACAAAGAAGCGCAAAGATGGTGACTTGTTGAAACGATTGCATCTTGATGATGTTCTGTTTGAAGATGACGATGTGGCACCTCAACGAAAGAAAGGAAGACTCAAAAACGATGACGATTTTGATGGCATTCTGAACAACAATTTTGGATTCTGCATGATGCTGCGGGGTCCAGTATGAGGTTTTATTGAGCCATTGATCAAAACATAACATTGCCTCGAAGACAGAAATCACAGCAGGAAGGTTGGCAGCTTCTTCTGCTGCAGCGTTTTTATCAGCACTTTGTGCTCTTGCTCGCCGCATTTCAAACGTGGATTCTAAAATCAGCCATCCTTCATCATATTGTGCCAAAATCACAAACAAAAATACCAAACCCAAACGTTCCGCTGCTGAAATTTTGGTCAAATTTGTGATACCTTGGCTAAAATCCGTTGCAGGAAGCGTTCAGCGGTGTTTGTCGGTGAGTATTGTGAAACGAATTGCAAGGGCGTCCAACGCCGCCAACTGGCTGGGAGGGACATTTCAAGAATCAAGAACGTGACCATTTCGATCATGCCTTTACGAAATGCATGCATGGTTTCAACCGGTGTTGCACCATATATTCCACAATTGGGTCAGCCATTGGAATGCTATCAAAGACATTATTCAAACGATGTTGTGACCATCGTTTTCGAGTTCCACGTTGGGATCACGCAATGGCTGAAATGGCTTGGGCTGAAAGCATAGAACATTGGACCTCAGGATTATCCAAATTTTCATGATCAACATCACACGCACGACTATGTCGTTGAATGCCTGCTCCGTGTGACCCAAATCGACCACACAACATGTCACCTTCTTGCATGTCTTGAATGACATAAAGAATACAAGTGATGACATCCACTTGCATGATTCCCTGTGGACCAATTGGCAATGATACATTCATTAAATAGGGACCGGCCGAAGTAAATGAACTCAACACTGCATCCAACTGGGCATGATAGTTTCGCACATTGTCGCCTTGTTTCATGTTGGTTTGATTTTGTGCGGATGATAATTTTGCTTTTGGAAGGAAGCCATGATATCCCCAGGCCTGGAGCTTACGACGAAACTCCTCTTTAAAAATAGCCGGCGCGAACATGTATGGTTTGAGTGAAAATCGGGCATTACCTGTCACATGTGTGCGGTCAATCCATTGAATAATGGGAACAAATAATTGTCGTGCCGGATTCGTTATCATTCGTTGATATGCATCGCGATAAACACTCCCAGAAATCGCATCTCCAAGTCTTCCATCAGGGCTCTGATATGGTTTCAAGGGATTGTTCAAATCAATCAATAGATTTTCAGAAGTCATGATGGACGGGTTTTGCAACAAGTTGAGTAATTGCGGTGCAAATTCATAAGCGATGACATCGCACGGTGGTCCGTGCGGCACCTCCACAGTGACAACCGCAGGTAACAGCCTCTTTGCGTTTGTCACAGATTGAAACAGAACATCCACATTTTTTAATCGCGATTGCCCACCGACGGGATAAAATGAGTACCCATCTGCTTGGGCATGTCTGGCCCATTTGGGACCGATTCAAACGCATAATCAGGCGCATTCATGTCATCCAATATCTTTAACAATGAAATGGTCCATTTTGATCCGTAGAAAACATAAATTGTGATGCGGCAACTGTATCATGACGTGTCGGACATTCAGGTATATCATTGGGTTCGTCCACAAGAATTTGAATGTCATTTATATCATCAAACAGTGATTCCGTCATATGAATGACGGATGGCAACAATGCTGGCAGTGCGTGCAACGACGATGGAGCTGAACGATTGTACAAGTCATTTACCACTTCGCAACGCAAATGCTTGGGACGTTTGGTACTTGTAAAGCGCTTTCATCAAGGTTGCGTCAACGCGACATTGCGCAACTGGTGTTGTGGTTGTTGAATGGCCGCGACGGAGAAAAGCTAAACATGTCGGTGACCGCTGAAAATGGATTGTGAATGCCTTTTCTGTTGTGAACAGTTTGTGACGGCTCATGCAATGCGGGTTGTAACATACAAATCCTGACATGTTTTGAGAGTGATTGAATTGTTTATGTTGTGAGGGATAATAAACGTGGTGTTTGCGTCACTGCGTGTTTGCAAGTGGGTGTGTCATCACGTGGCTGCTTTCACAACACTGGCTAACAATATCAACAAAAATTCATGGACAACCAATGAAAACTGGTCATGCATACTGACAAACAGGGATGACGTGTTTGAGCGCACACATAAGGAAGAAACACAAATCTCATTTATCCGTATTGACTTCAGAAATACCAACTCAAATGTCAATCGAATCCTTAGGCGTGATTTGGTACTCATTAGTACATAGGTTGAGAAGCACGTAGAACGACTAATTTGAATTAATAGACAAACACGTATATTAACGTGTACGGATGTATGAGCTTGTGGAAAAATATGGAATCAAAATTGTGGTTATGTACTAAAATCGGCTAAATATCTACCTTTTGAAGTTTGTACGAACTTGAGCATTCGTAATTACTGCATTATTTCGATTTTTGGCCCTTAGATGCACTATGAAGTTTGTTGAGCATGACTACGGCCTGTATGTGTTTTCCTCAGATAATCATAGTGCTAGTAGCGATAATGTTGCTGCTTACACTCTGGTCTCAACGGTTGCCGAGCAAAAGAAGTTGTTCACTCGACGAGACATCGACAACGCCGACCTAGCCCGGCAGCTCTATCGCACCATCGGACGCCCCAGCGAAGCTGAATTCTACCGCCTACTTGACAACGGATCCATTCGCAATTGCCCCGTCACGTCAGTGGACGCTCGCCGAGCTTTGACCATCTATGGTCCTGACATCGCGACCCTCAAAGGCAAGACCACACGCGCGGGACTCGCGCCTCGTGCACCGAACTACACGGCAGTGACCTTGCCTCCGTCCGTGCTTGAGCACCACCGAAGCGTCACGTTGTGTGTGGATTTCTTTTTTGTGCAAGGGCACATCTTTTTCCACACCATTTCCCGGGACTTATTCTTCCGCACTGTGAGTTCTGTATCTGATCGCACACGCTCGACCATCGTGCGCGAACTCGACGCCGTGCGTCGCATCTACACCTCGCGCGGTTTCACCATCGCTGCCATCCATGGAGACCACGAATTCGCATGCATCAGGGATGCCGTCCACCCAATCCATGTCGACATCGTCGCTGCCGACAGCCACGTCGGGGAGGTCGAGCGCTCCATCCGCACGGTTAAGGAGCGTCTCCGTGCATGTGTGCATGGCCTACCTTTTACACGCCTCCCGAAGATCATGATCGTGCATATGGTTGCTGATGTTGTTCGTTGCCTCAATTTGTTTCCCGCCACCAACGGGGTCTCTCGCACGCTGAGCCCTCTCTCCCTTGTCACCGGCGTCCCTTCCCCCGACTACCATCACCTGCGCCTCGAGTTCGGCTCATATGTCCAATTGTTCCAGGACAACGACCCGTCCAACACCATCCGCGCCCGCACGCTGGGGGCCATCGCCCTCACTCCCACGGGGAACGCTCACGGCGACTACTACTTCCTCTCGCTTGCCTCCGGGTCTCGCGTCTCACGCCATCGATGGACCGTCCTTCCCATGACTGACACCGCGATTGCTCGCGTCGAAGCCCTCGCCAAGCTCGAGGATCAGCCCCTCATCCAAGAGTCGGGGCTCGTCGTGGAATGGCGTCCTGATCACCCGGTCCCCGATGATGAGTACGACCGCGACTACGCTGTTCCTACACGTGCCCTCGTGGATTTGCCTTTGGCCGCCGACGACTACTCCTCCGTCTCCCCTTCCGAACTCGCCGACCTCCACGCTGATGCCGCTGCGCCTACTGTTCCACCACTCGCCCTCACAGTGCCGGACCAAGGAGCGCGTACGCACCAGCATCAGCATCAAGACGGCGACGCCGCCAACGCCGTCAACGAACACGACGATCTACAAGACGAAGACGAAGGCGACAATGATTACGGTGACGATGACTACCCTCACGAAAGTGAAGACCATGACGATGACCGAGATGGACACCCTGAAGGTGAACAAGACCTTCACGAAGGTGACGACTACCCCCATGAAACTGCAGACGATTCAGTTGCGGTCGGCGAGGTTTTTCCCCACCACAACGAAACCGAAGCAATCGCCGAACCAGAAGCGGGTACCGACGCGACACCGCAAAGCAATGGTACAGACCAAGGAGCGCAGCAAGGACGGTACAATTTACGCGAGCGGCCGAGCAACACGGTCACACATCGGTTCAAGGCCGCCATGGACGAACCCTTCAACAGCAAGACGTATTTTCCACCAACGCAGCTGCTATATATGGACATTTTCAAGCACATAATGCTGCGAGGGCATGCATCGCACGAACGTCTACAAGGACTGACTCTCACACAAATGTCCGCAAAAGCGGGTATCCGAAAGCATGGTCGGAGGGCAGAAGAGGCCCTGTTAGCGGAGTTCTCGCAGTTTGAGGATTTAGACGTATACGAGCCACTTGACCCACACAAGCTGACCAAAGAACAGAAGAAATCAGCCCTGAGGGCAATACCAACCATCAAAGAGAAGCGATGCGGGAAGCTCAAAGGGAGAACCGTAGCGGACGGAAGGGCCCAGCGATCAATGTATGACAAATCCGAAACGGCTTCACCAACCGTTGCCACTGACTCCCTCATGATTTCTATCGGAATCGATGCATACGAACGACGCGACGTCGGGATATCAGACATCGCCGGTGCCTACTTGAATGCATACATGAAGGACTACGTCATAATGAAGTTCACAGGCATATCCGTGGACATCCTCTGCGAGATGAACCCGAATTACATCCCTTTCGTGACGATCGAGAACGGCGAGAAAGTGCTGTACGTCCGTCTCATCAAAGCCATCTATGGCTGCGTACAATCGGCACTATTGTGGTACAAGCTTTTTTACTCGCATCTTCAGAGCATGGGTTTCGAACTAAACCCATACGACCCGTGTATAGCCAACAAGATTATCGACGGAAAACAGTGCACGATAGCATGGTACGTGGATGACATGAAGATCTCGCACGTCGACGCGAACGTCGTGACACGCATCATCGAGCAAATCGAGGAGCGGTTCGGGAAGATGACCGTCACACGAGGGAGCGACCACGTGTTCCTCGGGATGAAAATAGCGTACAAGGAGAACGGTACAGCAGAGATCACTATGCGCGATTACCTGGAGGAAGCGATCACGGAGTCGGGTTTGGACATCCGCAGGTCTGCTGCGACGCCAGCCAGAAGGGATTTGTTTGAGGGCAACCCGAACGCAAAACCATTAGAGCGGAGGGATGCGGAAGTGTTTCACAGTGTCGTGGCGAAGCTATTGTACGTATCCATCCGGGCACGAATGGACATACTACTGCCTGTTATCTACTTGTGCACGCGAGTGTCGAAATGCACCACGGACGACCAGGACAAACTAAAGCGCGTCCTGGAGTACTTGAAGGGCACACTGCACTACAAATACACGATTGGAATCGACGACATAGGAAAAATTCGATCTTGGGTGGATGCATCGTACGCAGTGCACCCCGATATGAGAAGCCACACAGGGGGATTGATATCGTTCGGCACTGGAGGCCTGATCTGCAAGTCGAGCAAACAGAAACTCAATACGAGGAGCTCCACGGAAGCAGAGGTTGTGGGCGCAAGCGATTATCTGCCGAACCTCATGTGGGTACACATGTTCCTTGAGAAGCAAGGCTACCCCGTGACGGATAGTATCATGGGCCAAGACAACGAAAGTGCCATGAAACTTGAGAAGAACGGACGCATGTCGGCAGGACAGAAATCGAGACACATCGACATTCGTTATTTCTGGATCAAAGATCGAACGCAGGCTGCAGGAATTAACATCAAACACTGCCCAACGCTGGAAATGCTGGCCGATTTTTTCACTAAGCCACTTCAGGGCGCACTATTCCGACGCTTCCGCGATGTAATCCTAGGATACCGCCACATCGATACCTTAAGGCGCGACCTCACGGTACCTATCGAGGAGCGTGTTAACGAAAAGCGAATCGATACACATGATACCGCGCCGACAAATGACACGTCACTTTCCCATGAAGTAAACGGTAAGAATGAGACAGGTAGGATCACGTGGGCCGACGTAGTGAGGGGACATGTGGTCCAGAAAGAAGAGAGAACAGAAGGTAGAAATAAGGGATTGTGCACGAGCACACTTTCTCGAAACAATCCCGTTAGTAGTTAGAACCGAAGTTGAGACGAACTTCCAACTACTTCCAACGTCGTTAGGTTCCCAAGGGCAACATATACCGAGTTGAATGCTCTACGTATCCCAGGGAATCATTACCACTGTAACATTCTGTGAACGCAGTTTTTAGGAGTGTGTATGGAGTATGGAGTATGGAGTACTGATACGTGTATGTACTACTCGCAGCCTACCAGTCAAATCCAGGGTTTACTAAATCCAGAATCCAATCCCCAATCAGCCTGTCCGGATCAATTAATAGAGAGTCTACAGTAAATGGTTCATGGTTCCCGACTCCCGACTCACAACGTTTAGCATTCCGTGTATGCTCGTGTTCAAATGTCGGCAAAAAGTCGGCGATTCAACAACAGTAACGGTAGTAGTGTGTCAATGACAAGCATGAAACTTGGTGAACAGAGCCGCTGACCGCATTCATTTCGTTCCACACCGATAATCTCCGGCAGCACCAACATGTCATCATCGTTTGCCTATCCCGATCGTCTTATGCACAAAATGACGGGAGCTCTCTGGTTTCCTCGTTCGAAAGATGCAGTGGAGCCAAGGTGTGTTGTTTCTTGTTTCGATAGACTATTGAACTCTTGTCATGTCTCCAGAAAGTAGAAACCAGTCGTCTAACCTCCGGTCGGTGCACATGCGCTGGGTTATCCAGTTTGAATCAGTTGGAACGAGAAGAAGAGGCCTACGAAGCCAAAATGAAAGGAATTGCTGATATTCAGGCGGCTCTGCCCATTGGTGTCACGCCTGCCATAATGGCCCGATACGAAAAGAAAGTGAAGGAGCTCCGAGACACTTCCAATGACATGCCCCCTTTCAAACCCGTATGGAATCGCCAACCACAGTCAGAGCAACCTCTTCCGTCACTCGCCCATCAGTCACCTGGTTCAATGAGTCGTCCGGCGAGTGACTTCTCCTTTGCCCTCAGTACGCCTAGGAGTATGCAATTTCATACACCACAGCAAACCCCCCAAAGCGCTCGAAGCATGGCAAGTGGCGATTCGTCATACAATCTGGATAGTTCTCATGATGATACATCGGATGTGGAGACTACTGCAAGCAGTACGGGGAGATGAATGATTGTTCCTGACTGGGCTTATGTGCGTTAGATATCTTTCTTTCAGACATCAGAACAAAAGGAGGATCCTCTTGACCTATTATATTATTCACATCAACTTCCCATACCTTTTGAAACTGGAAGGAAATGAGCATTTCGATGCGCGCACGCATTGGTGGAGTGGTTGTCGGCCCTCATGGAAGGAGATGTCTGTTACCCTGGTTGATCAAAGGTGTGTCATCCAAGCGCAATTGTTGACATGCTGCGATTTCAGCGTTCGCAACCTTAAAGACATTAAGTGAAGCATACCCATTTGTTCCTCTCCCGCATGCCTCGACTATCATTTCGTTGAACCGAGAGGAAAGTACTAAAAGTCTCTGATGTCTTCACTAGCATTCTCCTCGAACATTGAGGTTAGTAGACTACTGCCGTGAGAATACAATAAACATCTCTCGATGGGTCAAGTGGTAGTAGACTATAATTTACATCATACGCAAACGACCATCGACCCGGTCTATTGTCGCATCACTCAAGCACACTGTCGATATGATGCAAATTGCTGATCTGAAGAGCAGTCTCAACGTTCAAGACTGTAAAAACCTTTACTCAAGACTATGCGTTCATCGCCCTCCTGCCTCTGCTAGCATTTACTTGCGGCTACCAGTGTAGTCGATCTCACCAAAGAAGTCTTCCTCCTCGTCGTACGATCCGTACTGGGTCAGCCACAAACCAAGGATTCCCCAGTGAACGGCAAAGAGAACGACCAAAAGACGGTTGTCATCAACACCGAACCATTCGTTGGTTCCTTCGGTGGCAAGAGCAGCCGAAGAAGTAAGAATGGCAGGGACGGCACCGGCAACGGCAGCGACAAGAGATTGAGGCTTGAAGGCGTTCAAGGCGGTGGCAGGCACTCCGAAAGCTGTAACAAGGAAGGAAACGGAATGTGTCAGATCTTAAACTAAAGAAGAGAAAGAAGGTAGTCCATGAACAAATAAACAGGTGACATGTGCATGTCGTTCGACGGATTGCTATGACGATAGAGCCCACCGTACGATAGGTACCTAACCCTACTGCATCGTGCATGAAAAATACGTTGTGCAAGAATCGCAAAACGGCAATAATGACTTTGAAACCCGAGACAACAGGAACTTGAAAGAGAGTAATGCTAACCTACCAGTCTGGGCTGGGACGAAGGCGGAAGCAGTTGCGAAGATCGCAAGGAGAGCAAAGACAGTCTTCATCATGGTGTCGATATCGTTCAAGGTATTTTGAAAGCAGCGAGTTGAATGTCAAGATTTCTGCCTTCTGTGATCGACGTATGTACAACCTCGTACAAACATGGGATTCTAGTATGGCCTGTCAGTCGTACTGGTACGATCTTTTGGGTCAAGTTCAAGAACGAGGAAGGAGGCAGGCCAAAACAATTGATACTATGGGTACCGTACATTTTACGGAATCTGATTCTACGCAACCTCAGGATTCCCTTTCAGAGGCCTCACGTTTCAAGTATCAAGCATCAAGCAACCCTGTTGCAGGTTGCAGCACCACAGAGGTTCCGGAATTCTTGTTCACCTGGATGTAAAATCGTGTAGAATCTACTGAGACGTGAGTCTAAATTCCGGAACCCCCCGGTACTGTGAGTACTGGTGTACTGGTACTCGCAGGTCGGAGGACCAACAGACATTCTTGCTGCGACTACAGTACCAGGTACTACCGGTAGAACTGCAATGTACTGCATAGCCAGGTTCTCGCAGTTCCCAACATACATAAAATTAAATTCTGGTATGATACAGTTCCTAGAGTTCCTACACAACATTGATTTGTATCGTACAGTACACCTGCGGCATTATTATAGTGTGTCGTGCATTGTACCATGAGCCCCGCTACTGCTATGCATACAGCGTGACCGTACCGGTACTCCAGTAGCACGGGATCTCAATACTATGAATTACTGCGGTCTTAAGTAGAAATCTTATACGAGTACTGTAGTACTAGTACCTGCTTATATATTAGCGTAACATACCTGCATTGAGTTCATTTGTACTCAGATTTTACTATGACATATGGCTGGATTCACGAAGAGGATTCGCGAGGTAGAGCTCTACGTACTAGTACCACTATTTTTTTAGCGCTCGCATATTGAAAATTGATTTACACGCCAAATCACTTGCTTTTCATTCCATTGACCATGGCAGTGAATATCTCAACCAATTCTTGATATTCCGTGGAGCTTCTTGAAGCTACATCATCTCCTTGCTCTTCATGAGTGAAAGCACATTGAAGCTCCACAGAAAACGCAGTTTTGATAAATTCACGACCATTCCAATTTCTACTGATCACGCGCCAGGAGATGGCAGTAAAGGGGGAGCACCTTCTTCTCTTGTGATTCCAGAAACGTTGTCTGATGAAGAGAACAGTTACCAGCATGTTGCCCAATTGAGTGTTGGTGTCAGTCATACCAAATGTCACGAACCATGATGACGATGACAGTGGATCTTGGGATGGATCCAGATTCGAACCCTTAGAGCATCCCCACCCGAGGCGAACACGTGGTGAACTCCGTTTGGAACATTCTTGGAAGCATTTTCACCATTCCTACTTTTTCCTTTCAAAATAAGGACGGAAGAGGCTCACAGAATGTCACTCCTCGGAACTTTTGCTCCCCAGACGTTGGATCAATTTGTTGGCTGTCGATGTGTCGACCGATGGCTTGCTCTCACGACGTGACATGTGAAGTGCCATGAGTTGGGCATGCATTGCCTGGATACAGATGAAGGTCATAGCAGACTAACAGGGAAGATGAATTTGATACTGTCACCGATGAAGCCTCTGTTGTTGGTGTGCTCCTTGATGGTGCTAGCAAGCAGCTCCAAACGTTTTGGCTACTAGAGCCCAATCCTGGTTCCATCGCTGGATCAATGCATCACGGCATCTCGTGATCTGTTGTCACTGCTAAGAGATAAGGAATCACCCATCATCATCCTGCAGGACTCGAGTCATGGACACCGCACGTGTGAGGAACTTCTTGACGCTGGGAGCCCTTCACTTGCATTTGTCACCCGACACGGCGGTGGTGCGCAAGTTTCGAGATTTTGCTGTAAAACCTATCCAGAAGTTGCCAATTCTCTGCCCATTCAAGTTCATGAATCGGAGAGACAGAATTGGCTGATATATGTCAATATCAATTTGAATAACCGGACTTCTTGGCCAGTATTCGATTTGTCAGGATATGTCAATGACCAGCCAAGATATCTCATACAAGATTGGCATGAACTACACAATCCTGCTGCCCAATACAAACCTAATTGTCAACAACTTCAAATTGATTGGTGTTGATTGAAAGATCAAATGCTACTTTCTGAGTGGCTGCCTCACCCTGCCAAGAAATTTGAACGAATATGCTACTATGGCACATCTCGGATGTATTTTGTTGGGTGCGGTCGCCTGCAATCATGTTGCGTACAATCATAATGCTGCTTTCTTTAAAGCAGACCTCACTATATTTATCCAACAAGCCGGGCAATCAAGAGCATGGCGGATGAGATGGAATCACTTTGATTTCAGCATACCCTTTCTTGGTGTTCGACTGTGGGCTCATTCCTCCTGGTCATGACTCATGACTGCTCACCATCTTGTTGCCATTACCTTGCTTTGTTGGTGCAGATCTCGTCACGCTGGCGCTCACGTCGCGGGTTCTGAAACTCTCGAACATTATATTGTACATCGACTAGACTAGCTACTTCTTCATTGCCACAGTTGGGGTCTATTTCGGCTAGATGAACAAAAGCTGCACTGACAACCCGATTAGAATCACCAATTCAGTAGCTGTACCGTAACCTTGGTATACTTTTGACGTCGGAAATAAAAAAATTAATACTAGGCCTACGTAGAGCTACCTCGTGTACCCAAAATATGCATCCAGCCATATGAAGATTGGCAGACAATTCTGTTGCATAGGGCGTCCCGGGTGTCCTGGTACAAATATATTGCGTGATATCAGTCCTCCCGTAGCGGTACTAGTAGCGGTACTGTAGTACTAGGTTTTGCGGTTTTGCCCCATGTCATCCGTCACCTTATCACAAGGGGACGACAATGGTCGTCAGTGGTATCATGATTCTCAACCTGAACCTTCACATTCAACGACTAGTGCGCTATGAAGAGACAACTTGGGGAGGTATCAGAAAAGGAGCATAATCAAACTACCTCAGCTCCCTGGTAGACTCCACGCGCCCGGGGCTGTTCGTCACGCCGAAAAACGAAGAACTGGAACTTGTTCGTTTGCCGACCGCATCGCTACAGTATCTCTAGACTGCTTTCGTCAGCACATTCCGGAGTCGTTCCTCGAAGCACAAAAGCAAACGTGTGTGTCGGCAATTGTCGCTCACTTTAGTTCTGATGGACACTTGCAAGTACAGGGACTTGGGGTAGGAACCAAATTCCTACCTGAAAGAGTTCTGGAACAGCAGGATGTAGTTGAGGACGAACCGGCTGAGTACCTGGAAGGCTTAGATGGCCACTCTTATCGTCGAGGGTACGGAATTCTTGTCCGTGATTGCCATGCTGAAGTCTTGGCACGACGAGCCTTTCGAAGGCAGTTGTACTTTGACATGCAAACAAGGCCGGATCGAAGCATCCTAGAAAAGGCTGCTAGTGGCCTTTTTCGCCTCAAGTCAGAGGTGACGCTGCACATGTATTCAAGCTCAGCGCCCTGTGGCAATTCAACAATAAAAAAGTTTGCCACTATGCAGAAGGAAGTCTTTGATTCAAACATGGGTCCCAACGAATGGCCATCACGACACCACGAGGTCATTCCGCCGCATTCGTTGAAGTTGGGACAATTTGCGTTGCTGCTGAAGAAGGATAGGACAGTGACGGATGTTGTCAAGAGAGAGCCATTTGAAGGAGGAAAGTCGTGGCCTGCTAATAATTCTGATGACTGGTGTCCCCCAGGTACCACTATTGTCTGGTCCAATCAGGGGTCGTTGCATACGTGCTCTGACAAGATTTGTAGATGGAACTATTTGGGATTGCAAGGGTCTCTCCTGTCCTCATTGATAGAAGTACCCCTTTACATGGAAAGTCTGACAGTTGGGAGAAAATTTACCTCGTGCATTTGCCGACGGGCTATTTGTTGCCGAGCGGTGGCGAAGGGAAAGGCGCCCTCGACCAGGTATTCGCTTCATCATCCAGCCATTATGGAAACGGGCGTCTTAATGGATGTAACCGGTATTCTCGGTATGCATGATGAATCGGAATTCGGTCAAGACGTTCGCTTCAATTCCTCTCACTGCTATGCCTGGTGGCCTGGTTTGAACGGCGACCTGGAAGTGATCGATGGCAACAACGGCCTCGCATGTAGGGACAACAGCGTAAATCTGATATCGCGACTCAGCACAGCATCTTTGATTCGACTGCATGGTACGATGACTGACAACGTGGATACAGTCACACTGCTCACCCTGAAATCGGTGCATTCGCTCAAGAGGCTGCTGTCGCCATGTTATGAAGGTGCAAAGGAAGCAATATTGAACAACCATAAATTGTTTCGAGGTTGGAAAAGAAGAAGCTCGACACTGGCATAACTTAGCGGGATTTTTATTCATGGATTATTGCATTACATGGTATGTTACGGCCAGGAAATGACTTGCCTTAGTCGTGCTCGCCTCGAGCAGCCTTGTCACTCTGATCCACCAGCGCTCGGAAGATGCCGTTCTTCTTCTCAAGGAGGGCCTTTGGTGTGTCAAACTCGACTATTGTCCCCTGGTCAAGAACCAACACTCTATCGCTATCCATGATTGTATTCAATCGATGGGCGATCATAAGATTGTGGCATCGGCGAAATTTTCACGAATCATACTTTGAATAAGACCATCGGTTGTGTTGTCGATGCTTGCTGTCGCGTCCATTATCAGAATCTTAGGCTTCCTCAAGGCGATCTCGCGATACACAAGAGCTGACGTTGGCCTTGAGAGAAGTTCTCACCACCCTCGGACACCATTTCTTCTAATCCCTTGGGAAGAACAGCGATTACCTCAGCCATCTGAACTTTCTTCAACACATTCCAGAGCTCTTCTTCAGATGCGGTGCAGAAATGGATCAAGGTTGTAACGGATTGTGTTCGAGAACATGACAGGGTCCTGAGGAATGATAGAGAGATTAAGTCGAAGCGTCGTGGTTCCAATTTTCCCACATCGACCCATCAATTAAGATCTGACCCCATCGGCCTCAAGCTCAGATATGCGGAAAAGGACGATCATGAGGCTCGACTTTCCAGATCGGTTCTGCCAACCACGCCGATTTCTCTCCCCGGCGATGGACAGAAAGATCTTTGAGAACCATAGGGCCATCTCGGTAGCGCATACTTGCGTGCTTAATCTCTATCTCGCCATTGGTTGGCCAAGAACCCTGTGGCGGTCGTTTTCAGGAACCTCGGATGGCGCTTCGGCGGCAATGTTGTTAGAATAGAAAGAACCCGCTCAACTGAGTTCATATCTGCCTCAACAGTAGCAATCATGCGAACTCCGTGCTTGAGATATCCTGTGACCTCAATGGCGTATGAAAGCGCCAAACCCAACCAGCCAGCAGGGATGAAGTTGCTGGAATGGGTGCCAACAGCAATTCCTCAATGAAAGCACCGATTATCCCTCCCAACACGTCCAGACGCAACCCGAGCCAGTTGCTGGTTAGTTGCACCAAAACGTACGATGCGTTCATGGTGTCGAAGGATTGTTGGCATTGGGCGAAGAACCGACTTTCTTCTCCATAGGCTCGGATGGTCGAGGTACCGGAAAGCGTCTGAGAGAAGTCAGCAAAAATTGGAGAGTTTGCAATACTGTTCACTCGCTGAAGCTCCGTAGACGTCTTTCTGAACCATTTTTGGATGACATAATAAATGTATCCGATTGGTATAAGTGGCACTAGGAAAGTTCCCTTCGTCGCAGCAATAATGGCAGCGATGGCTCCCAGAACGCTGAAAATAGTAGAGATTCCCTGCCCGAGACTCTGTGTTAGCTGCAAGTCAATCTTATCCATGTCGGCTGAAAAACGGTTCAAAATGCGACCAACAGGAGTAACATCAAAGAAAGCAACAGGTGCACGGAGGACACTTGCAGTGAGATCCTCGTGGAGCTTCTTCGATGCACCAGGCGGTGCACTGCCATCATGATGGCTCGGAGCGTCAAACCAAGCACCCAAAGGCCAAGGGCGTAGATTCCTAGGTAAAAATTTGTCTCGGAACCGTTGAGAGGTTCGCCGCCCGCCTGAGCTGAGGTTGCAGCAGTTGCCCAAATAGCCAGCCAAAATGAAGCCATGATTTCCGAAGCACGACCGATACCTTGAATCACCAGGACCGAGACGACAACCCACCAGCCACCAGCTCGAGCGTATCGTACGTAAGCAGTTCCTGATACATTTCCTTCTTCTCTCTCTTCATCTTTCACAAGGTGCTTGCCTTTTTCCTTCATGTCCGACTTTTCTTCTGTTCTGCAAGAGTTTCCAGTTTCTCAGGCTCAAGCGTTTTGACTCCCTCATCCTTCTTAACTGCTTGATCGTCGGATTCATTAGGTTCTTCTCCATGCATCTTGGAAACATCAACTGCACCTTGAAAATCAACTCCTTGGGCAACAAGGTCGTCATACGTTCCTTCGTGTGCAATGCGGCCTTTTTCCATAACGATGACTTTATCGCAGCGCGACAAGAAATGAACATGGTGCGTCACCAACACACGTGTGATTCCCTTCGCTATGTCTCCAGCGATAGCTTTAGCAAAAAGGTGCTCACCAACATGAGCATCGACTGCAGATAGTGGGTCGTCCATCATCAACACCTTGGTATCCGTGGAATAAAGAGCGCGAGCTAAAGATACTCGCGCTTTCTGTCCACCACTCAGGTTAATGCCTCTTTCCCCGATTTCAGTGAAGTCACCAGCTGGCAGGGCGGCCAGATCATCCGCCAAAAGCACACGCCTCAATAACGCTATCGTACCGCGCCTCATCAAACTCACGGCCGAACAACACATTACCACGTAGAGTGTCGTTCACAAAACGTTTGCGCTGCATAAGCCAAATCAGCGCGATTGGCTCCTCCTAGCTTCATGTGAACCTTCGATCCGAGAATAGGTTCCATTTCGCCCAGCATAGCCGACAGAAACGACGACTTTCAGATCCAACAGGTCCGACAACAGCAACGAGACTACCCCGATTAATAGTACATGTGAGATTCTGAAGTAATACTTGGGCCTTTTGTCTTCCCTTCTTCATCTAAACTGGTGGCAAC